>JAGTYA010000613.1:0-21141 GCA_024291935.2 Okapia johnstoni | reverse complement strand
CACCTTCCTAATTTCCTCGCAATCCCTACATTCCCTCGCACCTCCAGAGCGGGACTCTCGCCTCTCCTGGGGTTCGAGAAAGCCCCCCCAAGGGCCAGTTCCCGGCCGTAAGGACCTAAAGCAAGTCCAGTCCCTGGACGTGAGGCGAGGGGAACCACTAGCAGCTGGCGATGCCCAACAGTGAGCGCCCTGGACTTCTCCAGAAGGCAACAGAGTGCTTCTCTCTCCAGGGAGGTGCTGCCACGCCCCCTATGAGATCTAGCGAGAGGCCAAACTAACCCCGCTTTCCCCCTAGCTGCCGCCCGAAAAGCTTCAGACCTTCCCCCTAGCATGTCGAGGGGAATCCCCGCACAGATTGCCCTTGATGTAGACCGGAGAGACAAAACAAGAGCTAGCTGTCCCCTCGACTTCCATCCCTGGAGGCCACACACCCCCACAGGTGCCAGTTATACCTGTCCGCTCTCCAGCTCCGAGGTACACCCTGAGGGTCCTCAAGCGACCCGAGTGTCTGAACGGAGCGAAGCCCGCAGGCGCTGACTACGACGCCTCCTGGCAGAGTCACCCGAGCTAATTTGAGGCCCTTGTCCGCAGCGCAAAGGACGCCACGGCGACCCCACAACTCGGGCTATAGAGGGAGACGGACCGGGAGTAACACCAGTTCCAGATGAACTGTCGAGAATGCAACCGAGCTCAGCACAGACGCGCGGAACATCCACACCCCGTGGAGGTGTGCTCGCTGGCTCCATTCATATCAGGACAGGAGCGCTATTTCACTTGCACGGCTTACGATAAGATATCACGAAGACTGTACCGGCTCCGAGGATTTGCTTGATTCCTTGAGGCGAATCTCAGTGTTGTCTCCGCCATTTGCTCAGATCCTCTTTGAGCCGAACCTTGCTCAATATTAAACGGGGTGGCTTACTACTTCCCGACCACAGCTAACACCGCGCGAGGGCGTCCGCACGCTGCCCTCTCGATCTTAGTCGGTAGACGAGGCCCCTTGGGATCTGGCAGGAGGCGCACTTCGAGATGCCGTCCTGCCTACTGTCTTGGGGCGCTGCAGGGGCACTGGAGTGCCTGGGCCGAGCGCCTCTAGGTCGCCCGGCCAGAGTGGTTCCGGCGGGGGCGTATAACCCCGAGGTCTCACAGGCGTCAGCGGATGCCTGAGATCGCCAAGCCGCTCGCCGAGGGGCGACCCGAGGCCGTCGGCACCCAATCCTCACGAAAGGCGGGTCCAATCCCACTTGCTGAATGCCATCGCATCCCTACATTCCGCTCGAACCTCCAGGGAGGCACTCTCGCGCTCTTCCTGGGAGGGTCGAGAAGGGGGTACGGCCGCCAGGGGCCGACGGTTCCGGCCACAGCGAAACAAAGGTCCAGCGAGGAACCTGTCCGCGAGTCGGCGAGTAGCGGGGGAGTCTACCATTTCCCGTTGGATGCAGGGGTACAGTCCCGCCGATCCAAGGGGGCGCGTCGGAGCAGTGCAACAGGCGCCCTTGGCGAGTAGAATTCACCCCCGTAGGGGCCTGATACCCATAGCGTGAGGACGTGGGCTTTTCCCTTACGCCCTTTCAGGGCATGGCTCCCCTAGCCGCGGCACCTGATTTCCGAGCATCAGTACGGGCTTGACCTCCATGGCGTCCGCTACTCAACCCCGTGTAGCCTGCAGTCGACGACATTGCCCCCGAAATCCCCGGATTAGCCATTCGAGGGGAACCGCGAGCGGAGTCCGCCTATGAAAGCGGGGACTTTCCCCCGCCACAAGCACGGCGAGTGTCATCTGAGGGCCCCCCTCGCTTGCGATCGACGGTGCCCTTGGTATCCAGCAGCGCTTCGAGGTGCCAGTTCCTAGTGGCCTTCTCTCATTCCTCCATCTTCTGGCGCTGTAACGAGGGTCCTGGACTCCCTCTAGTGAGCGCCCCCAGAGGTTCTCCCTGGGATACCCGTGTCCACAGGCGCCTCGGAAACGTGGGATGAATCCCAGAGGTCCTCGGTCTGCGAGGGGCCCCCCGTCCGCCGTCGGCCCCCTCGTCTCGAAAGGGTGTCCCAATCCCCTTCCTGAATGCCATTCCCCGGCAATCCCTACAGTTCCCTCGCACCTCCAGATCGGGACTCTCGCCTCTCCTAGTTCGATAAGAGGCCCCAAGGGCAAGTTCCGGTCCGCAAGACCAAAGGTCCCCGAGAACCCCCATCGGCAAGCGAGTTCCAAACTTTCCCCGGATGCAACAGACCTGTGACGTGAGGCGAGGGGAAGCCCTAGCAGCCCCTGGCGATGTCCAAAGGAGGCCTGGCGCCGCGCGGAAAAGCACGACCTTCGCCCCACTCTAGCATTCGAGGGGAAAAGCCCGATTGCCCTCTGGCTAGTGACCGGAGAGAAAGGCTGAGTCCCCCTCGACTCCCTGGAGGGCCACCCCACAGGTGCCCATTATACATACCTGTCCCCTCCCCCACCTCCAGTGGGGACCCCCGAGGGTCCTAGCTCCATGCCTGACGCGGACCCAGGGCGCTGCTGCAGCTGCGCCTCCTGGCGAATCCCGAGGCTCGCTCGGGCCCCCTGTCCGCTCTAGATCTCGAAAGGAGGCATGGCGACCCCGCTGGGCTAACGGGGGAGAGACGGGCCGGGGGTACCCCGCCGCAACTCGAGAATGCAACCGCCGCAAGTCGAGAACACCCCCCCGTGAGGCCACGCCCATAGAGGGAGGAGGCGCTTTTTCCCCTTGCAGGGCATGGAGAGCATGCCCCGGCACCTGTTCCGGCTCCGAACGGGGCCACTTGACTCCTTGCGGGCGACTCCAGGTGTCCCCCGAGATCCCCAGGGCCAACCTGCCAAGAAAGCGGGGCTTCCCGCCACAGTAACACGTCAATCCGCGAGGGCGTCCCCCGGGCCCCCCTCCTTGCGCGAGACGGGCCCTTGGGATCTGCAGCGACGCGAGAGCCGTCCCTGCCTTCTCTCTGGCGCTGCAACGGAGGCTGGACTCCCTCTAGGCGCCCCCAGAGGTGTTCCTGGGATACCCGTGTCCACTAGTCCGAGGCCGCTCGCGCTTCCCTCCGGGCCCCCCCACGACCGCCGCCGGCCCCCGATCCTCTCGAAGGGGGGTCCAATCCCCTTCCTGAATGCCATCGCAATCCCTACATTCCCTCGCACCTCCAGAGCGGGGACTCCTCCTGGCGAATCCCGAGGCTGCTCGGCGCCCCTGTCCGCTCGAAAGGAGGCATGGCCCCCCGCTGGGCTAACGGGGGAGACGGGCCGGGGTACCCCGCCGCAACTCCCCCACTGCACCGCCGCAAGTCGAGAACACCCCCGTGAGGCCACGCCCCATAGAGGGGAGAGAGGCGCTTTTCCCTTGCAGGGCATGGAGAGCATGCCCCGGCACCTGTTCCGGCTCCGAACGGGGCTTGACTCCTTGCGGGCGACTCCAGATGTCCCCCGAGGGGGCCAACCTGCCAAGAGGGGGGCTTCCCGCCACAATCACCGCCGAGAGAAGCCCAGCCTTGCGAGACCCTGCCGGGATCTGCAAACGCGAGAGCCGTCCTGACTTCTCTCAGGCGCTGCAACCGGAGGCTGGACTCCCTCTAGGCGGCCCCCAGAGATTCCCTGGGCAGTGTGCACAGGCGAAAGCACGACCTTCGCCCCCTGCATTCGAGGGGGAGAGCCCGATTGCCCTTGAGGGGTGACCGGAGAGAAAGGCGAGTCCCCTCGACTCCCGAAAGGGGGGCCACCCCCAGGTCCTGAATGCCAGTTCGCAACCTGTCCCCCCTCCCCCCCCCGGGGACCCCCCCGAGGGTCCTAGCTCCATGCCTGACGCGGACCCAGGGCGCGCTGCAGCGCCTCCTGGGAATCCCGAGGCTGCTCGGGGCCCCTGTCCGCCGAAAAGGAGGCATGGCGACCACCGCTGGGCTAACGGGGGAGACGGGCCGGGGTACCCGCCGCAACTCGAGAAATGCACCGCCGCAAGTCGAGAACACCCCCGTGAGGCCACGCCCATAGAGGGAGGAGGCGCTTTTCCCTTGCAGGGCATGGAGAGCATGCCCCGGCACCTGTTCCGGCTCCGAACGGGGCTTGACTCCTTGCGGGCGACTCCAGGTGTCCCCCGAGATCCCCGGGCCAACCTGCCAAGAAAGCGGGGCTTCCCCGCCACACCGCGAGGGCGTCCCCCGGGCCCCCCCCCCTTGCGAGACGGGGCCCTTGGGATCTGCAGCGACGCGAGAGCCGTCCTGCCTTCTCTCTGGCGCTGCAACGGAGGCTGGACTCCCTCTAGGGCGCCCCCAGAGGTTCCCTGGGATACCCGTGTCCACAGGCGAGCGGAACCCTGAGTCTCCAGAGGCCGCTCGCGAGGGGGGCCCCCGTCGCCGTCGGCCCCTCCTCTCGAAAGGGGGGTCCAATCCCCTTCCTGAATGCCATCGCAATCCCTACATTCCCTCGCACCTCCAGAGCGGGACTCTCGCCTCTCCTGAGGTTCGAGAAGAGGCCCCAAGGGGCCAGTTCCGGCCGCAAGACCAAAGGTCCCCGAGGAACCCCCATCGGCAAGCGAGTCCAGTTCCCTGGACGTGAGGCGAGGGGAAGCCCAGCAGCCCCTGGCGATGTCAAAGGAGGCCCTGGACTTCTCAGAGGCAACAAGAGAGGCTCCCCGAGGCGCCACGCCCCCGATTCAGAGAGGCCACCCCCGCTTCCCCCTGCGCCGCGCGGAAAAAAGCACGACCTTCGCCCCTGCATTCGAGGGGAAGCCCGATTGCCCTTGGCTGTGACCGGAGAGAAAGGCTGAGTCCCCTCGACTCCCTGGAGGCCACCCCACAGGTGCCAGTTATACCTGTCCCCTCCCCCCCCTCCGGGGACCCCCGAGGGTCCTAGCTCCATGCCTGACGCGGACCCAGGGCGCTGCAGCGCCTCCTGGCGAATCCCGAGGCTGCTCGGGGGCCCCTGTCCGCTCGAAAGGGAGGCATGGCGACCCCGCTGGGCTAACGGGGGAGACGGGCCGGGGTACCCGCCGCAACTCGAGAATGCACCGCCGCAAGTCGAGAAACACCCCCGTGAGGCCACGCCCATAGAGGGAGGAGGCGCTTTTTCCCTTGCAGGGCATGGAGAGCATGCCCCGGCACCTGTTCCGGCTCCGAACGGGGCTTGACTCCTTGCGGGCGACTCCAGGTGTCCCCCGAGATCCCCGGGCCAACCTGCCAAGAAAGCGGGGCTTCCCGCCACAAACACCGCAAACACGCGCGGGGCGTCCCCCCGGGCCCCCCTCCTTGCGAGACGGGGCCCTTGGGATCTGCAGCGACGCGAGAGCCGTCCTGCCTTCTCTCTGGCGCTGCAACGGAGGCTGGACTCCCTCTAGGCGCCCCCCCAGAGGTTCCCTGGGATACCCGTGTCCACAGGCGAGCGGAACCCTGAGTCTCCAGAGGCCGCTCGCGAGGGGCCCCCCGTCGCCGTCGGCCCCTCCTCTCGAAAGGGGGGTCCAATCCCCTTCCTGAATGCCATCGCAATCCCTACATTCCCTCGCACCTCCAGAGCGGGACTCTCGCCTCTCCTGAGGTTCGAGAAGAGGCCCCAAGGGGCCAGTTCCGGCCGCAAGACCAAAGGACCCCGAGGAACCCCATCGGCAAGCGAGTCCAGTTCCCTGGACGTGAGGCGAGGGGAAGCCCAGCAGCCCCTGGCGATGTCAAAGGAGGCCTGGACTTCTCAGAGGCAACAAGAGAGGCTCCCCGAGGCGCCACGCCCCCCGATTCAGAGAGGCCACCCCCCCCGCTTCCCCCCCCCTGCGCCGCGCGGAAAAGCACGACCTTCGCCCCTGCATTCGAGGGGAAGCCCGATTGCCCTTGGCAGTGACCGGAGAGAAAGGCTGAGTCCCCTCGACTCCCTGGAGGCCACCCCACAGGGTGCCAGTTATACCTGTCCCCTCCCCCCCCCCTCCGGTGACCCCCGAGGGTCCTAGCTCCATGCCTGACGCGGACCCAGGGCACTGCAGCGCCTCCTGGCGAATCCCGAGGCTGCTCGGGCCCCTGTCCGCTCGAAAGGAGGCATGGCGACCCCCGCTGGGCTAACGGGGGAGACGGGCCGGGGTACCCGCCGCAACTCGAGAATGCACCGCCGCAAGTCGAGAACACCCCCCCGTGAGGCCACGCCCATAGAGGGAGGAGGCGCTTTTTTTCCCTTGCAGGGCATGGAGAGCATGCCCCGGCACCTGTTCCGGCTCCGAACGGGGCTTGACTCCTTGCGGGCGACTCCAGGTGTCCCCCCGAGATCCCCGGGCCAACCTGCCAAGAAAGCGGGGCTTCCCCGCCACACACGCGAGGGGCGTCCCCCGGGCCCCCCCCCTCCTTGCGAGACGGGGCCCTTGGGATCTGCAGCGACGCGAGAGCCGTCCTGCCTTCTCTCTCTGGCGCTGGAGGCTGGACTCCCTCTAGGCGCCCCCAGAGGTTCCCTGGGATACCCGTGTCCACAGGCGAGCGGAACCCTGAGTCTCCAGAGGCCGCTCGCGAGGGGCCCCCCCGTCGCCGTCGGCCCCTCCTCTCTCGAAAGGGGGGTCCAATCCCCTTCCTGAATGCCATCGCAATCCCTACATTCCCTCGCACCTCCAGAGCGGGACTCTCGCCTCTCCTGAGGTTCGAGAAGAGGCCCCAAGGGGCCAGTTCCGGCCGCAAGCAAGACCAAAGGTCCCCGAGGAACCCCCATCGGCAAGCGAGTCCAGTTCCCTGGACGTGAGGCGAGGGGAAGCCCAGCAGCCCCTGGCGATGTCAAAGGAGGCCTGGACTTCTCAGAGGCAACAAGAGAGGCTCCCCCGAGGCGCCACGCCCCCGATTCAGAGAGGCCACCCCCGCTTCCCCCCTGCGCCGCGCGGAAAAAAGCACGACCTTCGCCCCTGCATTCGAGGGGAAGCCCGATTGCCCTTGGCTGTGACCGGAGAGAAAGGCTGAGTCCCCTCGACTCCCTGGAGGCCACCCCACAGGTGCCAGTTATACCTGTCCCCTCCCCCCCCTCCGGGGACCCCCCCGAGGGTCCTAGCTCCATGCCTGACGCGGACCCCAGGGCGCTGCAGCGCGCCTCCTGGCGAATCCCGAGGCTGCTCGGGCCCCTGTCCGCTCGAAAGGAGGCATGGCGACCCCGCTGGGCTAACGGGGGAGACGGGCCGGGGTACCCGCCCAACTCGATGCACCGCCGCAAGTCGAGAACACCCCCGTGAGGCCACGCCCATAGAGGGAGGAGGCGCTTTTTTTCCCTTGCAGGGCATGGAGAGCATGCCCCGGCACCTGTTCCGGCTCCGAACGGGGCTTGACTCCTTGCGGGCGACTCCAGGTGTCCCCCGAGATCCCCGGGCCAACCTGCCAAGCCAAGAAAGCGGGGCTTCCCGCCACACCGCGAGGGGCGTCCCCCGGGCCCCCCTCCTTGCGAGACGGGGCCCTTGGGATCTGCAGCGACGCGAGAGCCGTCCTGCCTTCTCTCTCTCTGCGCTGCAACGGAGGCTGGACTCCCTCTAGGCGCCCCCAGAGGTTCCCTGGGATACCCGTGTCCACAGGCGGCGAGCGGAACCCTGAGTCTCCAGAGGCCGCTCGCGAGGGGCCCCCCCCGTCGCCGTCGGCCCCTCCTCTCGAAAGGGGGGTCCCAATCCCCTTCCTGAATGCCATCGCAATCCCTACATTCCCTCGCACCTCCAGAGCGGGACTCTCGCCTCTCCTGAGGTTCGAGAAGAGGCCCCAAGGGGCCAGTTCCGGCCGCCGCAAGACCAAAGGTCCCCGAGGAACCCCCATCGGCAAGCGAGTCCAGTTCCCTGGACGTGAGGCGAGGGGAAGCCCAGCAGCAGCCCCCTGGCGATGTCAAAGGAGGCCTGGACTTCTCAGAGGCAACAAGAGAGGCTCCCCGAGGCGCCACGCCCCCCCCGATTCAGAGAGGCCACCCCCGCTTCCCCCCCGCCGCGCGCGGAAAAGCACGACCTTCGACCTTCCCCCCTGCATTCGAGGGGAAGCCCGATTGCCCTTGGCTGTGACCGGAGAGAAAGGCTGAGTCCCCCTCGACTCCCTGGAGGCCACCCCACAGGTGCCAGTTATACCTGTCCCCCCCCCCCCCCCCGGGGACCCCCGAGGGGGTCCTAGCTCCATGCCTGACGCGGACCCAGGGCGCTGCAGCGCCTCCTGGCGAATCCCGAGGCTGCTCGGGCCCCTGTCCGCTCGAAAGGAGGCATGGCGACCCCCCTGGGGCTAACGGGGGAGACGGGCCGGGGTACCCGCCGCAACTCGAGAATGCACCGCCGCAAGTCGAGAACACCCCCCCCCGTGAGGCCACGCCCATAGAGGAGGAGGAGGCGCTTTTCCCTTGCAGGGCATGGAGAGAGAGCATGCCCCGGCACCTGTTCCGGCTCCGAACGGGGCTTGACTCCTTGCGGGCGACTCCAGGTGTCCCCCGAGATCCCCGGGGCCAACCTGCCAAGAAAGCGGGGCTTCCCGCCACCACACCGCGAGGGCGTCCCCCCCCGGCCCCCCCCCTTTGCGAGACGGGGGGCCCTTGGGATCTGCAGCGACGCGAGAGCCGTCCTGCCTTCTCTCTCTCTCTGCGCTGCAACGGAGGCTGGACTCCCTCTAGGCGCCCCCCCCCCCAGGTTCCCTGGGATACCCGTGTCCACAGGCGAGCGCGAGCGGAACCCTGAGTCTCCAGAGGCCGCTCGCGAGGGGCCCCCCCCGTCGCCGTCGGCCCCTCCTCTCGAAAAAGGGGGGTCCAATCCCCTTCCTGAATGCCATCGCAATCCCTACATTCCCTCGCACCTCCAGAGCGGGACTCTCTCGCCTCTCCTGAGGTTCGAGAAGAGGCCCCAAGGGGCCAGTTCCGGCCGCAAGACCAAAGGTCCCCGAGGAACCCCCATCGGCAAGCGAGTCCAGTTCCCTGGACGTGAGGCGAGGGGAAGCCCAGCAGCCCCTGGCGATGTCAAAGGAGGCCTGGACTTCTCAGAGGCAACAAGAGAGGCTCCCCCCGAGGCGCCACGCCCCCCCCAGATTCAGAGAGGCCACCCCCCCTTCTTCCCCCTGCGCCCGCGCGGAAAAGCACGACCTTCGCCCCTGCATTCGAGGGGAAGCCCGATTGCCCTTGGCTGTGACCGGAGAGAAAGGCTGAGTCCCCTCGACTCCCTGGAGGCCACCCCACAGGTGCCAGTTATACCTGTCCCCCCCCCCCCCCCCGGGGACCCCCGAGGGTCCTAGCTCCATGCCTGACGCGGACCCAGGGCGCTGCAGCGCCTCCTGGCGAATCCCGAGGCTGCTCGGGGCCCCTGTCCGCTCGAAAGGAGGAGGGCATGGCGACCCCCCGCTGGGCTAACGGGGGAGACGGGCCGGGGTACCCGCCGCAACTCGAGAATGCACCGCCGCAAGTCGAGAACACCCCCCGTGAGGCCACGCCCATAGAGGGAGGAGGCGCTTTTCCCCTTGCAGGGCATGGAGAGCATGCCCCGGCACCTGTTCCGGCTCCGAACGGGGCTTGACTCCTTGCGGGCGACTCCAGGTGTCCCCCGAGATCCCCGGGCCAACCTGCCAAGAAAGCGGGGCTTCCCGCCACACCGCGAGGGCGTCCCCCGGGGCCCCCCTCCTTGCGAGACGGGGGGGCCCTTGGGATCTGCAGCGACGCGAGAGCCGTCCTGCCTTCTCTCTGGCTCTGCAACGGAGGGAGGCTGGACTCCCTCTAGGCGCCCCCAGAGGTTCCCTGGGATACCCGTGTCCACAGGCGAGCGGAACCCTGAGTCTCCAGAGGCCCGCTCGCGAGGGGCCCCCCGTCGCCGTCGGCCCCCCCTCTCGAAAGGGGGGTCCAATCCCCTTCCTGAATGCCATCGCAATCCCTACATTCCCTCGCACCTCCAGAGCGGGACTCTCGCCTCTCTCTGAGGTTCGAGAAGAGGCCCCAAGGGGCCAGTTCCGGCCGCAAGACCAAAGGTCCCCGAGGAACCCCCATCGGCAAGCGAGTCCAGTTCCCTGGACGTGAGGCGAGGGGAAAAGCCCAGCAGCCCCTGGCGATGTCAAAGGAGGCCTGGACTTCTCAGAGGCAACAAGAGAGGCTCCCCGAGGCGCCACGCCCCCCCCGATTCAGAGAGGCCACCCCCGCTTCCCCCCCTGCGCCGCGCGGAAAAAGCACGACCTTCGCCCCTGCATTCGAGGGGAAGCCCGATTGCCCTTGGCTGTGACCGGTGACCGGAGAGAAAGGCTGAGTCCCCTCGACTCCCTGGAGGCCACCCCACAGGTGCCAGTTATACCTGTCCCCTCCCCCCCTCCGGGGACCCCCGAGGGTCCTAGCTCCATGCCTGACGCGGACCCAGGGCGCTGCAGCGCCTCCTGGCGAATCCCGAGGCTGCTCGGGCCCCTGTCCGCTCGAAAGGAGGCATGGCGACCCCGCTGGGCTAACGGGGGAGACGGGCCGGGGTACCCGCCGCAACTCGAGAATGCACCGCCGCAAGTCGAGAACACCCCCGTGAGGCCACGCCCATAGAGGGAGGAGGCGCTTTTTTTCCCTTGCAGGGCATGGAGAGCATGCCCCGGCACCTGTTCCGGCTCCGAACGGGGCTTGACTCCTTGCGGGCGACTCCAGGTGTCCCCCCCGAGATCCCCGGGCCAACCTGCCAAAAAAAGCGGGGCTTCCCCCCACCACACCGCGAGCGAGGGCGTCCCCCCGGCCCCCCCTCCTTGCGAGACGGGGCCCTTGGGATCTGCAGCGACGCGAGAGCCGTCCTCCTGCCTTCTCTCTGGCGCTGCTGCAACGGAGGCTGGACTCCCTCTAGGCGCCCCCAGAGGTTCCCTGGGATACCCGTGTCCACAGGCGAGCGGAACCCTGAGTCTCCAGAGGCCGCTCGCGAGGGGCCCCCCGTCGCCGTCGGCCCCTCCTCTCTCGAAAGGGGGGTCCAATCCCCTTCCTGAATGCCATCGCAATCCCTACATTCCCTCGCACCTCCAGAGCGGGACTCTCGCCTCTCCCTGAGGTTCGAGAAGAGGCCCCAAGGGGGCCAGTTCCGGCCGCAAGACCAAAGGTCCCCGAGGAACCCCCATCGGCAAGCGAGTCCAGTTCCCTGGACGTGAGGCGAGGGGAAGCCCAGCAGCCCCTGGCGATGTCAAAGGAGGCCTGGACTTCTCAGAGGCAACAAGAGAGGCTCCCCGAGGCGCCACGCCCCCGATTCAGAGAGGCCACCCCCCCTTCCCCCCTGCGCCGCGCGCGCGGAAAAAAGCACGACCTTCGCCCCCCTGCATTCGAGGGGGCCCGAGCCCGATTGCCCTTGGCTGTGACCGGAGAGAAAAGGCTGAGTCCCCTCGACTCCCTGGAGGCCACCCCACAGGTGCCAGTTATACCTGTCCCCTCCCCCCCCTCCGGGGACCCCCGAGGGTCCTAGCTCCATGCCTGACGCGGACCCAGGGCGCTGCAGCGCCTCCTGGCGAATCCCGAGGCTGCTCGGGCCCCTGTCCGCTCGAAAGGAGGCATGGCGACCCCGCTGGGCTAACGGGGGAGACGGGCCGGGGTACCCGCCCCGCCGCAACTCGAGAATGCACCGCCGCAAGTCGAGAACACCCCCGTGAGGCCACGCCCATAGAGGGAGGAGGCGCTTTTTTTTCCCTTGCAGGGCATGGAGAGCATGCCCCGGCACCTGTTCCGGCTCCGAACGGGGCTTGACTCCTTGCGGGCGACTCCAGGTGTCCCCCCCGAGATCCCCGGGCCAACCTGCCAAGAAAGCGGGGCTTCCCGCCACACCGCGAGGGCGTCCCCCCCGGGGCCCCCCCCTTGCGAGACGGGGCCCTTGGGATCTGCAGCGACGCGAGAGCCGTCCTGCCTTCTCTCTCTGCGCTGCAACGGAGGCTGGACTCCCTCTAGGCGCCCCCCAGAGGTTCCCTGGGATACCCGTGTCCACAGGCGAGCGGAACCCTGAGTCTCCAGAGGCCGCTCGCGAGGGGCCCCCCCGTCGCCGTCGGCCCCTCCTCTCGAAAGGGGGGGGTCCAATCCCCTTCCTGAATGCCATCGCAATCCCTACATTCCCTCGCACCTCCAGAGCGGGACTCTCGCCTCTCCTGAGGTTCGAGAAGAGGCCCCAAGGGGCCAGTTCCGGCCGCAAGACCAAAGGTCCCCGAGGAACCCCCATCGGCAAGCGAGTCCAGTTCCCTGGACGTGAGGCGAGGGGAAGCCCAGCAGCCCCTGGCGATGTCAAAGGAGGCCTGGACTTCTCAGAGGCAACAAGAGAGGCTCCCCGAGGCGCCACGCCCCCGATTCAGAGAGGCCACCCCCGCTTCCCCCCCCCCCTGCGCTGCGCGGAAAAGCACGACCTTCGCCCCTGCATTCGAGGGGAAGCCCGATTGCCCTTGGCTGTGACCGGAGAGAAAGGCTGAGTCCCCTCGACTCCCTGGAGGCCACCCCACAGGTGCCAGTTATACCTGTCCCCTCCCCCCCCCCCTCCGGGGACCCCCGAGGGTCCTAGCTCCATGCCTGACGCGGACCCAGGGCGCTGCAGCGCCTCCTGGCGAATCCCGAGGCTGCTCGGGCCCCTGTCCGCTCGAAAGGAGGCATGGCGACCCCGCTGGGCTAACGGGGGAGACGGGCCGGGGTACCCGCCGCAACTCGAGAATGCACCGCCGCAAAGTCGAGAACACCCCCGTGAGGCCACGCCCATAGAGGGAGGAGGCGCTTTTCCCTTGCAGGGCATGGAGAGCATGCCCCGGCACCTGTTCCGGCTCCGAACGGGGCTTGACTCCTTGCGGGCGACTCCAGGTGTCCCCCGAGATCCCCGGGCCAACCTGCCAAGAAAGCGGGGCTTCCCGCCACACCGCGAGGGCGTCCCCCCCGGCCCCCCCCTCCTTGCGAGACGGGGCCCTTGGGATCTGCAGCGACGCGAGAGCCGTCCTGCCTTCTCTCTGGCGCTGCAACGGAGGCTGGACTCCCTCTAGGCGCCCCCAGAGGTTCCCTGGGATACCCGTGTCCACAGGCGAGCGGAACCCTGAGTCTCCAGAGGCCGCTCGCGAGGGGCCCCCCGTCGTCGCCGTCGGCCCCTCCTCTCGAAAGGGGGGTCCAATCCCCTTCCTGAATGCCATCGCAATCCCTACATTCCCTCGCACCTCCAGAGCGGGACTCTCGCCTCTCCTGAGGTTCGAGAAGAGGCCCCAAGGGGCCAGTTCCGGCCGCAAGACCAAAGGTCCCCGAGGAACCCCCATCGGCAAGCGAGTCCAGTTCCCTGGACGTGAGGCGAGGGGAAGCCCAGCAGCCCCTGGCGATGTCAAAGGAGGCCTGGACTTCTCAGAGGCAACAAGAGAGGCTCCCCGAGGCGCCACGCCCCCGATTCAGAGAGGCCACCCCCGCTTCCCCCTGCGCCGCGCGGAAAAGCACGACCTTCGCCCCTGCATTCGAGGGGAAGCCCGATTGCCCTTGGCTGTGACCGGAGAGAAAGGCTGAGTCCCCTCGACTCCCTGGAGGCCACCCCACAGGTGCCAGTTATACCTGTCCCCTCCCCCCCTCCGGGGAACCCGAGGGTCCTAGCTCCATGCCTGACGCGGACCCAGGGCGCTGCAGCGCCTCCTGGCGAATCCCGAGGCTGCTCGGGCCCCTGTCCGCTCGAAAGGAGGCATGGCGACCCCGCTGGGCTAACGGGGGAGACGGGCCGGGGTACCCGCCGCAACTCGAGAATGCACCGCCGCAAGTCGAGAACACCCCCGTGAGGCCACGCCCATAGAGGGAGGAGGCGCTTTTCCCTTGCAGGGCATGGAGAGCATGCCCCGGCACCTGTTCCGGCTCCGAACGGGGCTTGACTCCTTGCGGGCGACTCCAGGTGTCCCCCGAGATCCCCGGGCCAACCTGCCAAGAAAGCGGGGCTTCCCGCCACACCGCGAGGGCGTCCCCCGGGCCCCCCTCCTTGCGAGACGGGGCCCTTGGGATCTGCAGCGACGCGAGAGCCGTCCTGCCTTCTCTCTGGCGCTGCAACGGAGGCTGGACTCCCTCTAGGCGCCCCCAGAGGTTCCCTGGGATACCCGTGTCCACAGGCGAGCGGAACCCTGAGTCTCCAGAGGCCGCTCGCGAGGGGCCCCCCCGTCGCCGTCGGCCCCTCCTCTCGAAAGGGGGGTCCAATCCCCTTCCTGAATGCCATCGCAATCCCTACATTCCCTCGCACCTCCAGAGCGGGACTCTCGCCTCTCCTGAGGTTCGAGAAGAGGCCCCAAGGGGCCAGTTCCGGCCGCAAGACCAAAGGTCCCCGAGGAACCCCCATCGGCAAGCGAGTCCAGTTCCCTGGACGTGAGGCGAGGGGAAGCCCAGCAGCCCCTGGCGATGTCAAAGGAGGCCTGGACTTCTCAGAGGCAACAAGAGAGGCTCCCCGAGGCGCCACGCCCCCGATTCAGAGAGGCCACCCCCGCTTCCCCCTGCGCCGCGCGCGCGGAAAAGCACGACCTTCGCCCCTGCATTCGAGGGGAAGCCCGATTGCCCTTGGCTGTGACCGGAGAGAAAGGCTGAGTCCCCTCGACTCCCTGGAGGCCACCCCACAGGTGCCAGTTATACCTGTCCCCTCCCCCCCTCCGGGGACCCCCGAGGGTCCTAGCTCCATGCCTGACGCGGACCCAGGGCGCTGCAGCGCCTCCTGGCGAATCCCGAGGCTGCTCGGGCCCCTGTCCGCTCGAAAGGAGGCATGGCGACCCCGCTGGGCTAACGGGGGAGACGGGCCGGGGTACCCGCCGCAACTCGAGAATGCACCGCCGCAAGTCGAGAACACCCCCCCGTGAGGCCACGCCCATAGAGGGAGGAGGCGCTTTTCCCTTGCAGGGCATGGAGAGCATGCCCCGGCACCTGTTCCGGCTCCGAACGGGGCTTGACTCCTTGCGGGCGACTCCAGGTGTCCCCCGAGATCCCCGGGCCAACCTGCCAAGAAAGCGGGGCTTCCCGCCACACCGCGAGGGCGTCCCCCGGGCCCCCCTCCTTGCGAGACGGGGCCCTTGGGATCTGCAGCGACGCGAGAGCCGTCCTGCCTTCTCTCTGGCGCTGCAACGGAGGCTGGACTCCCTCTAGGCGCCCCCAGAGGTTCCCTGGGATACCCGTGTCCACAGGCGAGCGGAACCCTGAGTCTCCAGAGGCCGCTCGCGAGGGGCCCCCCGTCGCCGTCGGCCCCTCCTCTCGAAAGGGGGGTCCAATCCCCTTCCTGAATGCCATCGCAATCCCTACATTCCCTCGCACCTCCAGAGCGGGACTCTCGCCTCTCCTGAGGTTCGAGAAGAGGCCCCAAGGGGCCAGTTCCGGCCGCAAGACCAAAGGTCCCCGAGGAACCCCCATCGGCAAGCGAGTCCAGTTCCCTGGACGTGAGGCGAGGGGAAGCCCAGCAGCCCCTGGCGATGTCAAAGGAGGCCTGGACTTCTCAGAGGCAACAAGAGAGGGCTCCCCGAGGCGCCACGCCCCCGATTCAGAGAGGCCACCCCCGCTTCCCCCTGCGCCGCGCGGAAAAGCACGACCTTCGCCCCTGCATTCGAGGGGAAGCCCGATTGCCCTTGGCTGTGACCGGAGAGAAAGGCTGAGTCCCCTCGACTCCCTGGAGGCCACCCCACAGGTGCCAGTTATACCTGTCCCCTCCCCCCCTCCGGGGACCCCCGAGGGTCCTAGCTCCATGCCTGACGCGGACCCAGGGCGCTGCAGCGCCTCCTGGCGAATCCCGAGGCTGCTCGGGCCCCTGTCCGCTCGAAAGGAGGCATGGCGACCCCGCTGGGCTAACGGGGGAGACGGGCCGGGGTACCCGCCGCAACTCGAGAATGCACCGCCGCAAGTCGAGAACACCCCCGTGAGGCCACGCCCATAGAGGGAGGAGGCGCTTTTCCCTTGCAGGGCATGGAGAGCATGCCCCGGCACCTGTTCCGGCTCCGAACGGGGCTTGACTCCTTGCGGGCGACTCCAGGTGTCCCCCGAGATCCCCGGGCCAACCTGCCAAGAAAGCGGGGCTTCCCGCCACACCGCGAGGGGCGTCCCCCGGGCCCCCCTCCTTGCGAGACGGGGCCCTTGGGATCTGCAGCGACGCGAGAGCCGTCCTGCCTTCTCTCTGGCGCTGCAACGGAGGCTGGACTCCCTCTAGGCGCCCCCAGAGGTTCCCTGGGATACCCGTGTCCACAGGCGAGCGGAACCCTGAGTCTCCAGAGGCCGCTCGCGAGGGGCCCCCCGTCGCCGTCGGCCCCTCCTCTCGAAAGGGGGGTCCAATCCCCTTCCTGAATGCCATCGCAATCCCTACATTCCCTCGCACCTCCAGAGCGGGACTCTCGCCTCTCCTGAGGTTCGAGAAGAGGCCCCAAGGGGCCAGTTCCGGCCGCAAGACCAAAGGTCCCCGAGGAACCCCCATCGGCAAGCGAGTCCAGTTCCCTGGACGTGAGGCGAGGGGAAGCCCAGCAGCCCCTGGCGATGTCAAAGGAGGCCTGGACTTCTCAGAGGCAACAAGAGAGGCTCCCCGAGGCGCCACGCCCCCGATTCAGAGAGGCCACCCCCGCTTCCCCCTGCGCCGCGCGGAAAAGCACGACCTTCGCCCCTGCATTCGAGGGGAAGCCCGATTGCCCTTGGCTGTGACCGGAGAGAAAGGCTGAGTCCCCTCGACTCCCTGGAGGCCACCCCACAGGTGCCAGTTATACCTGTCCCCTCCCCCCCTCCGGGGACCCCCGAGGGTCCTAGCTCCATGCCTGACGCGGACCCAGGGCGCTGCAGCGCCTCCTGGCGAATCCCGAGGCTGCTCGGGCCCCTGTCCGCTCGAAAGGAGGCATGGCGACCCCGCTGGGCTAACGGGGGAGACGGGCCGGGGTACCCGCCGCAACTCGAGAATGCACCGCCGCAAGTCGAGAACACCCCCGTGAGGCCACGCCCATAGAGGGAGGAGGCGCTTTTCCCTTGCAGGGCATGGAGAGCATGCCCCGGCACCTGTTCCGGCTCCGAACGGGGCTTGACTCCTTGCGGGCGACTCCAGGTGTCCCCCGAGATCCCCGGGCCAACCTGCCAAGAAAGCGGGGCTTCCCGCCACACCGCGAGGGAGGCCCCCGGGCCCCCCTCCTTGCGAGACGGGGCCCTTGGGATCTGCAGCGACGCGAGAGCCGTCCTGCCTTCTCTCTGGCGCTGCAACGGAGGCTGGACTCCCTCTAGGCGCCCCCAGAGGTTCCCTGGGATACCCGTGTCCACAGGCGAGCGGAACCCTGAGTCTCCAGAGGCCGCTCGCGAGGGGCCCCCCGTCGCCGTCGGCCCCTCCTCTCGAAAGGGGGGTCCAATCCCCTTCCTGAATGCCATCGCAATCCCTACATTCCCTCGCACCTCCAGAGCGGGACTCTCGCCTCTCCTGAGGTTCGAGAAGAGGCCCCAAGGGGCCAGTTCCGGCCGCAAGACCAAAGGTCCCCGAGGAACCCCCATCGGCAAGCGAGTCCAGTTCCCTGGACGTGAGGCGAGGGGAAGCCCAGCAGCCCCTGGCGATGTCAAAGGAGGCCTGGACTTCTCAGAGGCAACAAGAGAGGCTCCCCGAGGCGCCACGCCCCCGATTCAGAGAGGCCACCCCCGCTTCCCCCTGCGCCGCGCGGAAAAAAGCACGACCTTCGCCCCTGCATTCGAGGGGAAGCCCGATTGCCCTTGGCTGTGACCGGAGAGAAAGGCTGAGTCCCCTCGACTCCCTGGAGGCCACCCCACAGGTGCCAGTTATACCTGTCCCCTCCCCCCCCTCCGGGGACCCCCGAGGGTCCTAGCTCCATGCCTGACGCGGACCCAGGGCGCTGCAGCGCCTCCTGGCGAATCCCGAGGCTGCTCGGGCCCCTGTCCGCTCGAAAGGAGGCATGGCGACCCCGCTGGGCTAACGGGGGAGACGGGCCGGGGTACCCGCCGCAACTCGAGAATGCACCGCCGCAAGTCGAGGACACCCCCGTGAGGCCACGCCCATAGAGGGAGGAGGCGCTTTTCCCTTGCAGGGCATGGAGAGCATGCCCCGGCACCTGTTCCGGCTCCGAACGGGGCTTGACTCCTTGCGGGCGACTCCAGGTGTCCCCCCAGATCCCCGGGCCAACCTGCCAAGAATGCGGGGCTTCCCGCCACACCGCGAGGGAGGCCCCCGGGCCCCCCTCCTTGTGAGACGGGGCCCATGGGATCTGCAGCGACGCGAGAGCCGTCCTGCCTTCTCTCTGGCGCTGCAACGGAGGCTGGACTCCCTCTAGGCGCCCCCAGAGGTTCCCTGGGATACCCGTGTCCACAGGCGAGCGGAACCCTGAGTCTCCAGAGGCCGCTCGCGAGGGGCCCCCCGTCGCCGTCGGCCCCTCCTCTCGAAAGGGGGGTCCAATCCCCTTCCTGAATGCCATCGCAATCCCTACATTCCCTCGCACCTCCAGAGCGGGACTCTCGCCTCTCCTGAGGTTCGAGAAGAGGCCCCAAGGGGCCAGTTCCGGCCGCAAGACCAAAGGTCCCCGAGGAACCCCCATCGGCAAGCGAGTCCAGTTCCCTGGACGTGAGGCGAGGGGAAGCCCAGCAGCCCCTGGCGATGTCAAAGGAGGCCTGGACTTCTCAGAGGCAACAAGAGAGGCTCCCCGAGGCGCCACGCCCCCGATTCAGAGAGGCCACCCCCGCTTCCCCCTGCGCCGCGCGGAAAAGCACGACCTTCGCCCCTGCATTCGAGGGGAAGCCCGATTGCCCTTGGCTGTGACCGGAGAGAAAGGCTGAGTCCCCTCGACTCCCTGGAGGCCACCCCACAGGTGCCAGTTATACCTGTCCCCTCCCCCCCTCCGGGGACCCCCGAGGGTCCTAGCTCCATGCCTGACGCGGACCCAGGGCGCTGCAGCGCCTCCTGGCGAATCCCGAGGCTGCTCGGGCCCCTGTCCGCTCGAAAGGAGGCATGGCGACCCCGCTGGGCTAACGGGGGAGACGGGCCGGGGTACCCGCCGCAACTCGAGAATGCACCGCCGCAAGTCGAGAACACCCCCGTGAGGCCACGCCCATAGAGGGAGGAGGCGCTTTTCCCTTGCAGGGCATGGAGAGCATGCCCCGGCACCTGTTCCGGCTCCGAACGGGGCTTGACTCCTTGCGGGCGACTCCAGGTGTCCCCCCAGATCCCCGGGCCAACCTGCCAAGAATGCGGGGCTTCCCGCCACACCGCGAGGGAGGCCCCCGGGCCCCCCTCCTTGTGAGACGGGGCCCATGGGATCTGCAGCGACGCGAGAGCCGTCCTGCCTTCTCTCTGGCGCTGCAACGGAGGCTGGACTCCCTCTAGGCGCCCCCAGAGGTTCCCTGGGATACCCGTGTCCACAGGCGAGCGGAACCCTGAGTCTCCAGAGGCCGCTCGCGAGGGGCCCCCCGTCGCCGTTGGCCCCTCCTCTCGAAAGGGGGGTCCAATCCCCTTCCTGAATGCCAGCGCAATCCCTACATTCCCTCGCACCGCCAGAGCGGAACTCTCGCCTCTCCTGAGGTTCGAGAAGAGGCCCCAAGGGGCCAGTTCCGGCCGCAAGGCCAAAGGTCCCCGAGGAACCCCCATCGGCAAGCGAGTCCAGTTCCCTGGACGTGAGGCGAGGGGAAGCCCAGCAGCCCCTGGCGATGTCAAAGGAGGCCTGGACTTCTCAGAGGCAACAAGAGAGGCTCCCCGAGGCGCCACGCCCCCGATTCAGAGAGGCCACCCCCGCTTCCCCCTGCGCCGCGCGGAAAAGCACGACCTTCGCCCCTGCATTCGAGGGGAAGCCCGATTGCCCTTGGCTGTGACCGGAGAGAAAGGCTGAGTCCCCTCGACTCCCTGGAGGCCACCCCACAGGTGCCAGTTATACCTGTCCCCTCCCCCCCTCCGGGGACCCCCGAGGGTCCTAGCTCCATGCCTGACGCGGACCCAGGGCGCTGCAGCGCCTCCTGGCGAATCCCGAGGCTGCTCGGGCCCCTGTCCGCTCGAAAGGAGGCATGGCGACCCCGCTGGGCTAACGGGGGAGACGGGCCGGGGTACCCGCCGCAACTCGAGAATGCACCGCCGCAAGTCGAGAACACCCCCGTGAGGCCACGCCCATAGAGGGAGGAGGCGCTTTTCCCTTGCAGGGCATGGAGAGCATGCCCCGGCACCTGTTCCGGCTCCGAACGGGGCTTGACTCCTTGCGGGCGACTCCAGGTGTCCCCCGAGATCCCCGGGCCAACCTGCCAAGAAAGCGGGGCTTCCCGCCACACCGCGAGGGCGTCCCCCGGGCCCCCCTCCTTGCGAGACGGGGCCCTTGGGATCTGCAGCGACGCGAGAGCCGTCCTGCCTTCTCTCTGGCGCTGCAACGGAGGCTGGACTCCCTCTAGGCGCCCCCAGAGGTTCCCTGGGATACCCGTGTCCACAGGCGAGCGGAACCCTGAGTCTCCAGAGGCCGCTCGCGAGGGGCCCCCCGTCGCCGTCGGCCCCTCCTCTCGAAAGGGGGGTCCAATCCCCTTCCTGAATGCCATCGCAATCCCTACATTCCCTCGCACCTCCAGAGCGGGACTCTCGCCTCTCCTGAGGTTCGAGAAGAGGCCCCAAGGGGCCAGTTCCGGCCGCAAGACCAAAGGTCCCCGAGGAACCCCCATCGGCAAGCGAGTCCAGTTCCCTGGACGTGAGGCGAGGGGAAGCCCAGCAGCCCCTGGCGATGTCAAAGGAGGCCTGGACTTCTCAGAGGCAACAAGAGAGGCTCCCCGAGGCGCCACGCCCCCGATTCAGAGAGGCCACCCCCGCTTCCCCCTGCGCCGCGCGGAAAAGCACGACCTTCGCCCCTGCATTCGAGGGGAAGCCCGATTGCCCTTGGCTGTGACCGGAGAGAAAGGCTGAGTCCCCTCGACTCCCTGGAGGCCACCCCACAGGTGCCAGTTATACCTGTCCCCTCCCCCCCTCCGGGGACCCCCGAGGGTCCTAGCTCCATGCCTGACGCGGACCCAGGGCGCTGCAGCGCCTCCTGGCGAATCCCGAGGCTGCTCGGGCCCCTGTCCGCTCGAAAGGAGGCATGGCGACCCCGCTGGGCTAACGGGGGAGACGGGCCGGGGTACCCGCCGCAACTCGAGAATGCACCGCCGCAAGTCGAGAACACCCCCGTGAGGCCACGCCCATAGAGGGAGGAGGCGCTTTTCCCTTGCAGGGCATGGAGAGCATGCCCCGGCACCTGTTCCGGCTCCGAACGGGGCTTGACTCCTTGCGGGCGACTCCAGGTGTCCCCCGAGATCCCCCGGGCCAACCTGCCAAGAAAGCGGGGCTT
>JAGTYA010000612.1:0-21157 GCA_024291935.2 Okapia johnstoni | reverse complement strand
GATGGCATTCAGGAAGGGGATTGGACCCACCCTTTTCGAGAGGAGGGGCCGACGGCGACGGGGGGCCCCTCGCGAGCGGCCTCTGGAGACTCAGGGTTCCGCTCGCCTGTGGACACGGGTATCCCAGGGAACCTCTGGGGGCGCCTAGAGGGAGTCCAGCCTCCGTTGCAGCGCCAGAGAGAAGGCAGGACGGCTCTCGAGTCGCTGCAGAATCCCAAGGGCCCCGTCTCTCAAGGAGGGGGGCCCGGGGGACGCCCTCGCGGTGTGGCGGGGAAGCCCCGCTTTCTTGGCAGGTTGGCCCGGGGGATCTCGGGGGACACCTGGAGTCGCCCGCAAGGAGTCAAGCCCCGTTCGGAGCCGGAACAGGTGCCGGGGCATGCTCTCCATGCCCTGCAAGGGAAAAGCGCCTCCTCCCTCTATGGGCGTGGCCTCACGGGGGTGTTCTCGACTTGCGGCGGTGCATTCTCGAGTTGCGGCGGGTACCCCGGCCCGTCTCCCCCGTTAGCCCAGCGGGGTCGCCATGCCTCCTTTCGAGCGGACAGGGGCCCGAGCAGCCTCGGGATTCGCCAGGAGGCGCTGCAGCGCCCTGGGTCCGCGTCAGGCATGGAGCTAGGACCCTCGGGGGTCCCCGGAGGGGGGGAGGGGACAGGTATAACTGGCACCTGTGGGGTGGCCTCCAGGGAGTCGAGGGGACTCAGCCTTTCTCTCCGGTCACAGCCAAGGGCAATCGGGCTTCCCCTCGAATGCAGGGGCGAAGGTCGTGCTTTTCCGCGCGGCGCAGGGGGAAGCGGGGGTGGCCTCTCTGAATCGGGGGCGTGGCGCCTCGGGGAGCCTCTCTTGTTGCCTCTGAGAAGTCCAGGCCTCCTTTGACATCGCCAGGGGCTGCTGGGCTTCCCCTCGCCTCACGTCCAGGGAACTGGACTCGCTTGCCGATGGGGGTTCCTCGGGGACCTTTGGTCTTGCGGCCGGAACTGGCCCCTTGGGGCCTCTTCTCGAACCTCAGGAGAGGCGAGAGTCCCGCTCTGGAGGTGCGAGGGAATGTAGGGATTGCGATGGCATTCAGGAAGGGGATTGGACCCCCCTTTCGAGAGGAGGGGCCGACGGCGACGGGGGGCCCCTCGCGAGCGGCCTCTGGAGACTCAGGGTTCCGCTCGCCTGTGGACACGGGTATCCCAGGGAACCTCTGGGGGCGCCTAGAGGGAGTCCAGCCTCCGTTGCAGCGCCAGAGAGAAGGCAGGACGGCTCTCGCGTCGCTGCAGATCCCAAGGGCCCCGTCTCGCAAGGAGGGGGGCCCGGGGGGACGCCCTCGCGGTGTGGCGGGAAGCCCCGCTTTCTTGGCAGGTTGGCCCGGGGATCTCGGGGGACACCTGGAGTCGCCCGCAAGGAGTCAAGCCCCGTTCGGAGCCGGAACAGGTGCCGGGGCATGCTCTCCATGCCCTGCAAGGGAAAAGCGCCTCCTCCCTCTATGGGCGTGGCCTCACGGGGGTGTTCTCGACTTGCGGCGGTGCATTCTCGAGTTGCGGCGGGTACCCCGGCCCGTCTCCCCCGTTAGCCCAGCGGGGTCGCCATGCCTCCTTTCGAGCGGACAGGGGCCCGAGCAGCCTCGGGATTCGCCAGGAGGCGCTGCAGCGCCCTGGGTCCGCGTCAGGCATGGAGCTAGGACCCTCGGGGGTCCCCGGAGGGGGGGAGGGGACAGGTATAACTGGCACCTGTGGGGTGGCCTCCAGGGAGTCGAGGGGACTCAGCCTTTCTCTCCGGTCACAGCCAAGGGCAATCGGGCTTCCCCTCGAATGCAGGGGCGAAGGTCGTGCTTTTCCGCGCGGCGCAGGGGGAAGCGGGGGTGGCCTCTCTGAATCGGGGGCGTGGCGCCTCGGGGAGCCTCTCTTGTTGCCTCTGAGAAGTCCAGGCCTCCTTTGACATCGCCAGGGGCTGCTGGGCTTCCCCTCGCCTCACGTCCAGGGAACTGGACTCGCTTGCCGATGGGGGTTCCTCGGGGACCTTTGGTCTTGCGGCCGGAACTGGCCCCTTGGGGCCTCTTCTCGAACCTCAGGAGAGGCGAGAGTCCCGCTCTGGAGGTGCGAGGGAATGTAGGGATTGCGATGGCATTCAGGAAGGGGATTGGACCCCCCTTTCGAGAGGAGGGGCCGACGGCGACGGGGGGCCCCTCGCGAGCGGCCTCTGGAGACTCAGGGTTCCGCTCGCCTGTGGACACGGGTATCCCAGGGAACCTCTGGGGGCGCCTAGAGGGAGTCCAGCCTCTCGTTGCAGCGCCAGAGAGAAGGCAGGACGGCTCTCGCGTCGCTGCAGATCCCAAGGGCCCCGTCTCGCAAGGAGGGGGGCCCGGGGGACGCCCTCGCGGTGTGGCGGGAAGCCCCGCTTTCTTGGCAGGTTGGCCCGGGGATCTCGGGGGACACCTGGAGTCGCCCGCAAGGAGTCAAGCCCCGTTCGGAGCCGGAACAGGTGCCGGGGCATGCTCTCCATGCCCTGCAAGGGAAAAGCGCCTCCTCCCTCTATGGGCGTGGCCTCACGGGGGTGTTCTCGACTTGCGGCGGTGCATTCTCGAGTTGCGGCGGGTACCCCGGCCCGTCTCCCCCGTTAGCCCAGCGGGGTCGCCATGCCTCCTTTCGAGCGGACAGGGGCCCGAGCAGCCTCGGGATTCGCCAGGAGGCGCTGCAGCGCCCTGGGTCCGCGTCAGGCATGGAGCTAGGACCCTCGGGGGTCCCCGGAGGGGGGGAGGGGACAGGTATAACTGGCACCTGTGGGGTGGCCTCCAGGGAGTCGAGGGGACTCAGCATTTCTCTCCGGTCACAGCCAAGGGCAATCGGGCTTCCCCTCGAATGCAGGGGCGAAGGTCGTGCTTTTCCGCGCGGCGCGCAGGGGGAAGCGGGGGTGGCCTCTCTGAATCGGGGGCGTGGCGCCTCGGGGAGCCTCTCTTGTTGCCTCTGAGAAGTCCAGGCCTCCTTTGACATCGCCAGGGGCTGCTGGGCTTCCCCTCGCCTCACGTCCAGGGAACTGGACTCGCTTGCCGATGGGGGTTCCTCGGGGACCTTTGGTCTTGCGGCCGGAACTGGCCCCTTGGGGCCTCTTCTCGAACCTCAGGAGAGGCGAGAGTCCCGCTCTGGAGGTGCGAGGGAATGTAGGGATTGCGATGGCATTCAGGAAGGGGATTGGACCCCCCTTTCGAGAGGAGGGGCCGACGGCGACGGGGGGCCCCTCGCGAGCGGCCTCTGGAGACTCAGGGTTCCGCTCGCCTGTGGACACGGGTATCCCAGGGAACCTCTGGGGGCGCCTAGAGGGAGTCCAGCCTCCGTTGCAGCGCCAGAGAGAAGGCAGGACGGCTCTCGCGTCGCTGCAGATCCCAAGGGCCCCGTCTCGCAAGGAGGGGGGCCCGGGGGACGCCCTCGCGGTGTGGCGGGAAGCCCCGCTTTCTTGGCAGGTTGGCCCGGGGATCTCGGGGGACACCTGGAGTCGCCCGCAAGGAGTCAAGCCCCGTTCGGAGCCGGAACAGGTGCCGGGGCATGCTCTCCATGCCCTGCAAGGGAAAAGCGCCTCCTCCCTCTATGGGCGTGGCCTCACGGGGGTGTTCTCGACTTGCGGCGGTGCATTCTCGAGTTGCGGCGGGTACCCCGGCCCGTCTCCCCCGTTAGCCCAGCGGGGTCGCCATGCCTCCTTTCGAGCGGACAGGGGCCCGAGCAGCCTCGGGATTCGCCAGGAGGCGCTGCAGCGCCCTGGGTCCGCGTCAGGCATGGAGCTAGGACCCTCGGGGGTCCCCGGAGGGGGGGAGGGGACAGGTATAACTGGCACCTGTGGGGTGGCCTCCAGGGAGTCGAGGGGACTCAGCCTTTCTCTCCGGTCACAGCCAAGGGCAATCGGGCTTCCCCTCGAATGCAGGGGCGAAGGTCGTGCTTTTCCGCGCGGCGCAGGGGGAAGCGGGGGTGGCCTCTCTGAATCGGGGGCGTGGCGCCTCGGGGAGCCTCTCTTGTTGCCTCTGAGAAGTCCAGGCCTCCTTTGACATCGCCAGGGGCTGCTGGGCTTCCCCGCGCCTCACGTCCAGGGAACTGGACTCGCTTGCCGATGGGGGTTCCTCGGGGACCTTTGGTCTTGCGGCCGGAACTGGCCCCTTGGGGCCTCTTCTCGAACCTCAGGAGAGGCGAGAGTCCCGCTCTGGAGGTGCGAGGGAATGTAGGGATTGCGATGGCATTCAGGAAGGGGATTGGACCCCCCTTTCGAGAGGAGGGGCCGACGGCGACGGGGGGGGCCCCCCTCGCGAGCGGCCTCTGGAGACTCAGGGTTCCGCTCGCCTGTGGACACGGGTATCCCAGGGAACCTCTGGGGGCGCCTAGAGGGAGTCCAGCCTCCGTTGCAGCGCCAGAGAGAAGGCAGGACGGCTCTCGCGTCGCTGCAGATCCCAAGGGCCCCGTCTCGCAAGGAGGGGGGCCCGGGGGACGCCCTCGCGGTGTGGCGGGGAAGCCCCGCTTTCTTGGCAGGTTGGCCCGGGGATCTCGGGGGACACCTGGAGTCGCCCGCAAGGAGTCAAGCCCCGTTCGGAGCCGGAACAGGTGCCGGGGCATGCTCTCCATGCCCTGCAAGGGAAAAGCGCCTCCTCCCTCTATGGGCGTGGCCTCACGGGGGTGTTCTCGACTTGCGGCGGTGCATTCTCGAGTTGCGGCGGGTACCCCGGCCCGTCTCCCCCGTTAGCCCAGCGGGGTCGCCATGCCTCCTTTCGAGCGGACAGGGGCCCCGAGCAGCCTCGGGATTCGCCAGGAGGCGCTGCAGCGCCCTGGGTCCGCGTCAGGCATGGAGCTAGGACCCTCGGGGGTCCCCGGAGGGGGGGAGGGACAGGTATAACTGGCACCTGTGGGGTGGCCTCCAGGGAGTCGAGGGGACTCAGCCTTTCTCTCCGGTCACAGCCAAGGGCAATCGGGCTTCCCCTCGAATGCAGGGGCGAAGGTCGTGCTTTTCCGCGCGGCGCAGGGGGAAGCGGGGGTGGCCTCTCTGAATCGGGGGCGTGGCGCCTCGGGGAGCCTCTCTTGTTGCCTCTGAGAAGTCCAGGCCTCCTTTGACATCGCCAGGGGCTGCTGGGCTTTCCCCTCGCCTCACGTCCAGGGAACTGGACTCGCTTGCCGATGGGGGTTCCTCGGGGACCTTTGGTCTTGCGGCCGGAACTGGCCCCTTGGGGCCTCTTCTCGAACCTCAGGAGAGGCGAGAGTCCCCTCTCTGGAGGTGCGAGGGAATGTAGGGATTGCGATGGCATTCAGGAAGGGGATTGGACCCCCCTTTCGAGAGGAGGGGCCGACGGCGACGGGGGGCCCCTCGCGAGCGGCCTCTGGAGACTCAGGGTTCCGCTCGCCTGTGGACACGGGTATCCCAGGGAACCTCTGGGGGCGCCTAGAGGGAGTCCAGCCTCCGTTGCAGCGCCAGAGAGAAGGCAGGACGGCTCTCGCGTCGCTGCAGATCCAAAGGCCCCGTCTCGCAAGGAGGGGGGGGCCCGGGGGACGCCCTCGCGGTGTGGCGGGAAGCCCCGCTTTCTTGGCAGGTTGGCCCGGGGATCTCGGGGGACACCTGGAGTCGCCCGCAAGGAGTCAAGCCCCGTTCGGAGCCGGAACAGGTGCCGGGGCATGCTCTCCATGCCCTGCAAGGGAAAAGCGCCTCCTCCCTCTATGGGCGTGGCCTCACGGGGGTGTTCTCGACTTGCGGCGGTGCATTCTCGAGTTGCGGCGGGTACCCCGGCCCGTCTCCCCCGTTAGCCCAGCGCGGGGTCGCCATGCCTCCTTTCGAGCGGACAGGGGCCCCGAGCAGCCTCGGGATTCGCCAGGAGGCGCTGCAGCGCCCTGGGTCCGCGTCAGGCATGGAGCTAGGACCCTCGGGGGTCCCCGGAGGGGGGGAGGGGACAGGTATAACTGGCACCTGTGGGGTGGCCTCCAGGGAGTCGAGGGGACTCAGCCTTTCTCTCCGGTCACAGCCAAGGGCAATCGGGCTTCCCCCTCGAATGCAGGGGCGAAGGTCGTGCTTTTCCGCGCGGCGCAGGGGGAAGCGGGGGTGGCCTCTCTCTGAATCGGGGGCGTGGCGCCTCGGGGAGCCTCTCTTGTTGCCTCTGAGAAGTCCAGGCCTCCTTTGACATCGCCAGGGGCTGCTGGGCTTCCCCTCGCCTCACGTCCAGGGAACTGGACTCGCTTGCCGATGGGGGTTCCTCGGGGGGACCTTTGGTCTTGCGGCCGGAACTGGCCCCTTGGGGCCTCTTCTCTCGAACCTCAGGAGAGGCGAGAGTCCCGCTCTGGAGGTGCGAGGGAATGTAGGGATTGCGATGGCATTCAGGAAGGGGATTGGACCCCCTTTCGAGAGGAGGGGCCGACGGCGACGGGGGGCCCCTCGCGAGCGGCCTCTGGAGACTCAGGGTTCCGCTCGCCTGTGGACACGGGTATCCCAGGGAACCTCTGGGGGCGCCTAGAGGGAGTCCAGCCTCTCCGTTGCAGCGCCAGAGAGAAGGCAGGACGGCTCTCGCGTCGCTGCAGATCCCAAGGGCCCGTCTCGCAAGGAGGGGGGCCCGGGGACGCCCTCGCGGTGTGGCGGGAAGCCCCGCTTTCTTGGCAGGTTGGCCCGGGGATCTCGGGGGACACCTGGAGTCGCCCGCAAGGAGTCAAGCCCCGTTCGGAGCCGGAACAGGTGCCGGGGCATGCTCTCCATGCCCTGCAAGGGAAAAGCGCCTCCTCCCTCTATGGGCGTGGCCTCACGGGGGTGTTCTCGACTTGCGGCGGTGCATTCTCGAGTTGCGGCGGGTACCCCGGCCCGTCTCCCCCGTTAGCCCAGCGGGGTCGCCATGCCTCCTTTCGAGCGGACAGGGGCCCGAGCAGCCTCGGGATTCGCCAGGAGGCGCTGCAGCGCCCTGGGTCCGCGTCAGGCATGGAGCTAGGACCCTCGGGGGTCCCCGGAGGGGGGGAGGGGACAGGTATAACTGGCACCTGTGGGGTGGCCTCCAGGGAGTCGAGGGGACTCAGCCTTTCTCTCCGGTCACGCCAAGGGCAATCGGGCTTCCCCTCGAATGCAGGGGCGAAGGTCGTGCTTTTCCGCGCGGCGCAGGGGGAAGCGGGGGTGGCCTCTCTGAATCGGGGGCGTGGCGCCTCGGGGAGCCTCTCTTGTTGCCTCTGAGAAGTCCAGGCCTCCTTTGACATCGCCAGGGGCTGCTGGGCTTTCCCTCGCCTCACGTCCAGGGAACTGGACTCGCTTGCCGATGGGGGTTCCTCGGGGACCTTTGGTCTTGCGGCCGGAACTGGCCCCTTGGGGCCTCTTCTCGAACCTCAGGAGAGGCGAGAGTCCCGCTCTGGAGGTGCGAGGGAATGTAGGGATTGCGATGGCATTCAGGAAGGGGATTGGACCCCCCTTTCGAGAGGAGGGGGCGACGGCGACGGGGGGCCCCTCGCGAGCGGCCTCTGGAGACTCAGGGTTCCGCTCGCCTGTGGACACGGGTATCCCAGGGACCCTCTGGGGGCGCCTAGAGGGAGTCCAGCCTCCGTTGCAGCGCCAGAGAGAAGGCAGGACGGCTCTCGAGTCGCTGCAGATCCCAAGGGCCCCGTCTCGCAAGGAGGGGGGCCCGGGGGACGCCCTCGCGGTGTGGCGGGAAGCCCCGCTTTCTTGGCAGGTTGGCCCGGGGATCTCGGGGGACACCTGGAGTCGCCCGCAAGGAGTCAAGCCCCGTTCGGAGCCGGAACAGGTGCCGGGGCATGCTCTCCATGCCCTGCAAGGGAAAAGCGCCTCCTCCCTCTATGGGCGTGGCCTCACGGGGGTGTTCTCGATTTGCGGCGGTGCATTCTCGAGTTGCGGCGGGTACCCCGGCCCGTCTCCCCCGTTAGCCCAGCGGGGTCGCCATGCCTCCTTTCGAGCGGACAGGGGCCCGAGCAGCCTCGGGATTCGCCAGGAGGCGCTGCAGCGCCCTGGGTCCGCGTCAGGCATGGAGCTAGGACCCTCGGGGGTCCCCGGAGGGGGGGAGGGGACAGGTATAACTGGCACCTGTGGGGTGGCCTCCAGGGAGTCGAGGGGACTCAGCCTTTCTCTCCGGTCACAGCCAAGGGCAATCGGGCTTCCCCTCGAATGCAGGGGCGAAGGTCGTGCTTTTCCGCGCGGCGCAGGGGGAAGCGGGGGGGGTGGCCTCTCTGAATCGGGGGCGTGGCGCCTCGGGGAGCCTCTCTTGTTGCCTCTGAGAAGTCCAGGCCTCCTTTGACATCGCCAGGGGCTGCTGGGCTTCCCCTCGCCTCACGTCCAGGGAACTGGACTCGCTTGCCGATGGGGGTTCCTCGGGGACCTTTGGTCTTGCGGCCGGAACTGGCCCCTTGGGGCCTCTTCTCGAACCTCAGGAGAGGCGAGAGTCCCGCTCTGGAGGTGCGAGGGAATGTAGGGATTGCGATGGCATTCAGGAAGGGGATTGGACCCCCCTTTCGAGAGGAGGGGCCGACGGCGACGGGGGGCCCCTCGCGAGCGGCCTCTGGAGACTCAGGGTTCCGCTCGCCTGTGGACACGGGTATCCCAGGGAACCTCTGGGGGCGCCTAGAGGGAGTCCAGCCTCCGTTGCAGCGCCAGAGAGAAGGCAGGACGGCTCTCGAGTCGCTGCAGATCCCAAGGGCCCCGTCTCGCAAGGAGGGGGGCCCGGGGGACGCCCTCGCGGTGTGGCGGGAAGCCCCGCTTTCTTGGCAGGTTGGCCCGGGGATCTCGGGGGACACCTGGAGTCGCCCGCAAGGAGTCAAGCCCCGTTCGGAGCCGGAACAGGTGCCGGGGCATGCTCTCCATGCCCTGCAAGGGAAAAGCGCCTCCTCCCTCTATGGGCGTGGCCTCACGGGGGTGTTCTCGACTTGCGGCGGTGCATTCTCGAGTTGCGGCGGGTACCCCGGCCCGTCTCCCCCGTTAGCCCAGCGGGGTCGCCATGCCTCCTTTCGAGCGGACAGGGGCCCGAGCAGCCTCGGGATTCGCCAGGAGGCGCTGCAGCGCCCTGGGTCCGCGTCAGGCATGGAGCTAGGACCCTCGGGGGTCCCCGGAGGGGGGGAGGGGACAGGTATAACTGGCACCTGTGGGGTGGCCTCCAGGGAGTCGAGGGGACTCAGCCTTTCTCTCCGGTCACAGCCAAGGGCAATCGGGCTTCCCCTCGAATGCAGGGGCGAAGGTCGTGCTTTTCCGCGCGGCGCAGGGGGAAGCGGGGGTGGCCTCTCTGAATCGGGGGCGTGGCGCCTCGGGGAGCCTCTCTTGTTGCCTCTGAGAAGTCCAGGCCTCCTTTGACATCGCCAGGGGCTGCTGGGCTTCCCCTCGCCTCACGTCCAGGGAACTGGACTCGCTTGCCGATGGGGGTTCCTCGGGGACCTTTGGTCTTGCGGCCGGAACTGGCCCCTTGGGCCTCTTCTCGAACCTCAGGAGAGGCGAGAGTCCCGCTCTGGAGGTGCGAGGGAATGTAGGGATTGCGATGGCATTCAGGAAGGGGATTGGACCCCCCTTTTCGAGAGGAGGGGGCGACGGCGACGGGGGGCCCCTCGCGAGCGGCCTCTGGAGACTCAGGGTTCCGCTCGCCTGTGGACACGGGTATCCCAGGGAACCTCTGGGGGCGCCTAGAGGGAGTCCAGCCTCCGTTGCAGCGCCAGAGAGAAGGCAGGACGGCTCTCGAGTCGCTGCAGATCCCAAGGGCCCCGTCTCGCAAGGAGGGGGGCCCGGGGGACGCCCTCGCGGTGTGGCGGGAAGCCCCGCTTTCTTGGCAGGTTGGCCCGGGGATCTCGGGGGACACCTGGAGTCGCCGCAAGGAGTCAAGCCCCGTTCGGAGCCGGAACAGGTGCCGGGGCATGCTCTCCATGCCCTGCAAGGGAAAAGCGCCTCCTCCCTCTATGGGCGTGGCCTCACGGGGGTGTTCTCGACTTGCGGCGGTGCATTCTCGAGTTGCGGCGGGTACCCCGGCCCGTCTCCCCCGTTAGCCCAGCGGGGTCGCCATGCCTCCTTTCGAGCGGACAGGGGCCCGAGCAGCCTCGGGATTCGCCAGGAGGCGCTGCAGCGCCCTGGGTCCGCGTCAGGCATGGAGCTAGGACCCTCGGGGGTCCCCGGAGGGGGGGAGGGGACAGGTATAACTGGCACCTGTGGGGTGGCCTCCAGGGAGTCGAGGGGACTCAGCCTTTCTCTCCGGTCACAGCCAAGGGCAATCGGGCTTCCCCTCGAATGCAGGGGCGAAGGTCGTGCTTTTCCGCGCGGCGCAGGGGGAAGCGGGGGTGGCCTCTCTGAATCGGGGGCGTGGCGCCTCGGGGAGCCTCTCTTGTTGCCTCTGAGAAGTCCAGGCCTCCTTTGACATCGCCAGGGGCTGCTGGGCTTCCCCTCGCCTCACGTCCAGGGAACTGGACTCGCTTGCCGATGGGGGTTCCTCGGGGACCTTTGGTCTTGCGGCCGGAACTGGCCCCTTGGGGCCTCTTCTCGAACCTCAGGAGAGGCGAGAGTCCCGCTCTGGAGGTGCGAGGGAATGTAGGGATTGCGATGGCATTCAGGAAGGGGATTGGACCCCCCTTTCGAGAGGAGGGGCCGACGGCGACGGGGGGCCCCTCGCGAGCGGCCTCTGGAGACTCAGGTTTCCGCTCGCCTGTGGACACGGGTATCCCAGGGAACCTCTGGGGGCGCCTAGAGGGAGTCCAGCCTCCGTTGCAGCGCCAGAGAGAAGGCAGGACGGCTCTCGAGTCGCTGCAGATCCCAAGGGCCCCGTCTCGCAAGGAGGGGGGCCCGGGGGACGCCCTCGCGGTGTGGCGGGAAGCCCCGCTTTCTTGGCAGGTTGGCCCGGGGATCTCGGGGGACACCTGGAGTCGCCCGCAAGGAGTCAAGCCCCGTTCGGAGCCGGAACAGGTGCCGGGGCATGCTCTCCATGCCCTGCAAGGGAAAAGCGCCTCCTCCCTCTATGGGCGTGGCCTCACGGGGGTGTTCTCGACTTGCGGCGGTGCATTCTCGAGTTGCGGCGGGTACCCCGGCCCGTCTCCCCCGTTAGCCCAGCGGGGTCGCCATGCCTCCTTTCGAGCGGACAGGGGCCCGAGCAGCCTCGGGATTCGCCAGGAGGCGCTGCAGCGCCCTGGGTCCGCGTCAGGCATGGAGCTAGGACCCTCGGGGGTCCCCGGAGGGGGGGAGGGGACAGGTATAACTGGCACCTGTGGGTGGCCTCCAGGGAGTCGAGGGGACTCAGCCTTTCTCTCCGGTCACAGCCAAGGGCAATCGGGCTTCCCTCGAATGCAGGGGCGAAGGTCGTGCTTTTCCGCGCGGCGCAGGGGGAAGCGGGGGTGGCCTCTCTGAATCGGGGGCGTGGCGCCTCGGGGAGCCTCTCTTGTTGCCTCTGAGAAGTCCAGGCCTCCTTTGACATCGCCAGGGGCTGCTGGGCTTCCCCTCGCCTCACGTCCAGGGAACTGGACTCGCTTGCCGATGGGGGTTCCTCGGGGACCTTTGGTCTTGCGGCCGGAACTGGCCCCTTGGGGCCTCTTCTCGAACCTCAGGAGAGGCGAGAGTCCCGCTCTGGAGGTGCGAGGGAATGTAGGGATTGCGATGGCATTCAGGAAGGGGATTGGACCCCCCTTTTCGAGAGGAGGGGCGACGGCGACGGGGGGCCCCCTCGCGAGCGGCCTCTGGAGACTCAGGGTTCCGCTCGCCTGTGGACACGGGTATCCCAGGGAACCTCTGGGGGCGCCTAGAGGGAGTCCAGCCTCCGTTGCAGCGCCAGAGAGAAGGCAGGACGGCTCTCGCGTCGCTGCAGATCCCAAGGGCCCCGTCTCGCAAGGAGGGGGGCCCGGGGGACGCCCTCGCGGTGTGGCGGGAAGCCCCGCTTTCTTGGCAGGTTGGCCCGGGGATCTCCGGGGACACCTGGAGTCGCCCGCAAGGAGTCAAGCCCCGTTCGGAGCCGGAACAGGTGCCGGGGCATGCTCTCCATGCCCTGCAAGGGAAAAGCGCTCTCCTCCCTCTATGGGCGTGGGCTTCACGGGGGTATTCTCGACTTGAGGCGGTGCATTCTCGTGTTCTGCAGGGCGGGTACCCCGGCCCGTCTCCCCAGTTTAGCCCCGCGGGGTGGTTCGCCATGCCTCCTTACGAGCGGGACAGGGCCCCTGGATAGCTATCCCTCGGGGATTCTCCGGGAGGCGCTGCAGCGCCATGGGGTCCGCTCGTCCAGCATGGAGCTAAGTATCCTCGGGGGGGGTCCCGTGCAAGGGCGGGAGATGAAGGGGACAGGTTATAATCTGGGCCCTAACCATTTTGGTGGGGTTGGCCTCCAAGGGAGGTCGTGGGGACTCAGGTTTTCTCTTCCGTTCACAGCTAAGGGCAATCGATTTTTAATATTCTTTCACCAAATTTGGATTTCCCCTCGAATGGCAGAGTGCGAAGGTCTCGATGCTTTTTCCCGCGCGGCGCAGGGGGGGGGAAGCGGGGGTTGGCCTCTCTGAATCGGGGGCGTGGCGCCTCGGGGAGCCTCTCTTGTTGCCTCTGAGAAGTCCAGGGCCTCCTTTGACATCGCCAGGGGCTGCTGGGCTTCCCCTCGCCTCACGTCCAGGGAACTGGACTCGCTTGCCGGATGGGGAGTTCCTCGGGGACCTTTGGTCTTGCGGCCGGAACTGGCCCCTTGGGGCCTCTTCTCGAACCTCAGGAGAGGCGAGAGTCCCGCTCTGGAGTTGTGCGAGGGAATGTAGGGGAAATTGCGATGGCATTCAGGAAGGGGGATTGGGACCCCCTTTCGCGAGAGGAGGGCCGACGGCGACGGGGGGGGCCCCTTCGCGAGCGGCCTCTGGAGACTCAGGGTTCCGCTCGCCTGTGGACACGGGGTATCCCAGGGAGAACCTTCTGGGGGGCGCCTAGAGGGAGTCCAGCCTCCGTAATGCAGCGCCAGAGAGAAGGCAGGACGCGCTCTCGCGTCGCTGGCAGATCCCAAGGGCCCCGTCTCGCAAGGAGTGGGGCCCGGGGGACGCGCACTCGCGGGTGTGGCGGGATGCCCCGCTTTCTTGGCAGGTTGGCCCGGGGATCTCGGGGACACGTGCCTGGGGCATGCTCTCCATGCCCTGCAAGGGAAAAAGCGCCTCTCTCCCTCTATGGGCGTGGCCTCACGGGGGTGTTCTCGACTTGCGGCGGTGCATTCTCGAGTTGCGGCGGGGTACCCCGGCCCGTCTCCCCCGTTTAGCCCAGCGGGGTCGCCATGCCTCCTTTTCGAGCGGACAGGGGCCCTCCGAGCAGCCTCGGGATTCGCCAGGAGGCGCTGCAGCGCCCTGGGTCCGCGTCAGGCATGGAGCTAGGACCCTCGGGGGTCCCCGGAGGGGGGGAGGGGACAGGTATAAACTGGCACCTGTGGGGTGGCCTCCAGGGAGTCGAGGGGACTCAGCCTTTTCTCCTCCGGTCACAGCCAAGGGCAATCGGGCTTCCCCTCGAATGCAGGGGCGAAGGTCGTGTGCTTTTCCGCGCGGCGCAGGGGAAGGGGAAGCGGGGGGTGGCCTCTCTGAATCGGGGGCGTGCGCGCGCCTCGGGGGAGCCTCTCTTGTTGCCTCTGAGAAGTCCCAGGGCCTCCTTTGACATCGCCAGGGGCTGCTGCTGGGCTTCCCCTCGCCTCACGTCCAGGGAACTGGACTCGCTTGCCGATGGGGGTTCCTCGGGGACCTTTGGTCTTGCGGCCGGAACTGGCCCCTTGGGGCCTCTTCTCGAACCTCAGGAGAGGCGAGAAGTCCCGCTCTGGAGGTGCGAGGGAATGTAGGGATTGCGATGGGCATTCAGGAAGGGGATTGGACCCCCCTTTCGAGAGGAGGGGACGGGCGACGGTGCGACGGGGGGGCCCCTCGCGAGCGGTGAACCTCTGGAGACTCAGGGTTCCGCTCGCCTGTGGACAACGGGTATCCCAGGGAACCTCTGGGGGCGCCTAGAGGGAGTCCAGCCTCCGTTTGCAGCGCGCCAGAGAGAGAAGGCAGGACGGCTCTCTCGCGTCGCTGCAGATCCCAAGGGCCCCGTCTCGCAAGGGAGGGGGGCTCCGGGGGGACGCCCTCGCGGTTTTGTGGCGGGGGAAGCCCCCCGCTTTTCTTGGCAGGTTGGCCCATGGGGACACCTCGGGGGAAGGAACCTGGGGTGAGCCGGAACAGGAGTCGCCATGCTCTCAAGGTCAGTATCAAAAAGACGCGCCCTCCTCCCCTACGGAGCCGGAACAGTGTTCACCGGGGGGCTGGTGCTCTCCGGACAGGGTACCGGTTATGCCCTGCAAGGGAAAAAGGGCGCCTCCTCCCTCAGGGTGAGTGGGCGTGGCCTCACGGGGGGTGTTCTCGACTTTGCGGCGGGTGCATTTCTCTGCGAGTTTTGCGGCAGGGGGTACCCCTCCGGGGCCCGTCTCCCCCGTTTATGCCCAGCGGTAGGTTCGCCATGGCCTCCGCATTCCGCGGTCGAGCGCGGGACAGGGGCCCGAGCAGCCTCGTCAGGGATTCGCCAGGAGGCGCTCGATGCAGCGGCCCTGGGTCCGCTGTCAGGGCCATGGGAGCTAGGGACCCTCGGGGGTCCCCGAGGGGGGGGGTAGGGGGACAGGTATAACTGGCACCTGTGGGGGTGGCCACCTCCAGGGAGTACCTCTCCAGGGAGTCGAGGGGAGCCTTTCATTTCTCTCCGGTCACAGCCAAGGGCAATCGGGGCTTTACTTCCCCTCGAATGGTCTACAGGGGGCGAAGGTCGTGCTTTTCCGCGCGGCGCCAAAGGGTCGCAGGGGGGAATAAGGAAGGCGCAGGGGAAGCGGGGGTGGCCTCTCTGAATCGGGGGGCGTGGGCGCCTTTCGAGACGGGGAGTCGGGCCTCTCACTCGAGCGTTGCCTCTGAGAAGAAGCTCAGGACTCCTTTGACATCTGTCCAGGGGCTGCTGGCTTCCTCTACGGCTCACGTCCAGGGGAAAGCTGGACTCGCTTGCCGATGGGGGTCTGTTCCGTCGGGGAAACTTCTTTGGTCTTGCGGCCGATCGGAACTGGCCCCTTGGGGCCTCGTTCTCGAAACTCAGGAGAGGCCATGAGATCGCCCTCGCGGTGGTCTGGTGGATGCGAGGGAATGTCCAGGGATTGCGATGGGCATTCATCAGGAGGAGGGGATTGGACCCACCGGTCGAGGAGGAGGGGCCGAATGTACGACGGTGCGGGGGCCCCCTCCAGAGCGAGGGGGCCTAGGGAGACTCAGGGTCCGCTCGTCCTGAGTAGGACACGGGGTATTACAGGGCTAACCTGTGGGGCGCGGCGTAGAGGGAAAGTCCAGCAGCCTCCGTTGTGCAGCGCCAGGAGAATGAAAGCGCCAGGACGGCTCTGACTGTTGGTCGTTCGCTGCTGCAGATCGCCAAGGGCCCCGTCTCGCAAGGAGGGGGGTTGCCCGGGGGAACCTCGGTCGGTGTGGCGGGATAGCCCCGCTTTCCTTGGCTAGGTTGGCCCGGGGATCTCGGGGGGACACCTGGAGTCCCCCTTGAGGAGGAGTCAAAGCCCCCGTTCGGGGGGGGGCCACGGGAACAGGATGCCGGGGCAGTGCTCTCCACTGCCCTGTCAAGGAACAAAGCGCCTGCCCTCCCTCTATGGGGCGTGGCCTCTCACGGGGGATGTGTTCTCGGACTTGCGGCGCGTGCATTCTCGACTTAACGGCGGGTACCCCCGGCCCTTCTCCCCCCGTTAGCCCAGCGGGGTAGCCATGCCTCCTTGTCGAGCGACAGGGGGCCCGAGCAGCCTCGATTCGCCAGGAGGCGCTTGAGTGTCCGGCCAGTCAGGCAGGAGGACCCTCGGCAGGTCCCCTGGGGCCGCGTCAGGATGGGCAGCAAGACCCCGGGGCCCCCCAAGGGAGGGGGGGGACTCAGGGAATCAGAGGTAACAGGTAGGGGGTCAACTGCTCCTCTTGGGATGCAACTCCCTAGTCGAGGGGAACAGCCACGCGTCTATGGGATTAAGCGCATGGCCTAAGCCACGGGGGCAAGGCCCGCTCGGGGAGCCTCCCCGCGGGGGAGGGTCGGGTGCTTTGACCGCGCGGCGCTCGGCCAAATGCGGGCCCACCCCACCCTCTTTCTGACTCGGGAGCCGCTGGGCGGGTTCCGGGGGGCCGTTCTCTTGTCTTCCTCCGAGAATCTCGCCCCGCCTCCTTTCAAACCGCAGGAGCCGAGGGGCTTCCCCTCTCTCAGAGCGAGGGAACGAAGATTTCGTCCAGGGGTTCCTGGACCCGCTGTGGCGCATGGGGGTATCCGGCAGGGGGGGGGCCCTTTCGTATACTGCGTCTGGGAGGCAGAGGTCCCGCATCGCTGTGGAAGGGTTAGCTACGTCTAAGGGATTGCCTCTTGGGAGGGCGCGTCCGAGGGATGTGGAAGCCGCCTGTTGGAGCATTTGCCGGAAGCGGCAGGGGCTTTGACGAGGCGCCAGCAGATGAAGTAATGGGCCTGAGTACCCGGAGCGCTCGGGGGGAGAGGGGTATTCTCGGGAAGGTGGCTACTGGGGGCTACTGGCACGAGGGTGGTCCACCGGAGAACTGGCATCGTGGGGCAGGAAAGGCGAACTGGCAGGCTTCCGCGAAGTCCCGCTCCCAAGGGGCGCCCGTCACGGAAGGTAGGGGTGTCCGCAGGCATGCTCTCGCCCCCTGCAATGGGTAAAAGCGCCCTTTCTGACCATGGCAGGCCCCAACCGTGAATCTCGGGTGGGACACCTCGAGAAGCGCGGCGGAGACTCAAGCCCCTTTCGCGCGGCCGACGTGGTACCCAGGCAACGCTCTCGGCCCTTAGCAAAAAGCGGGGGTTGTCAAATGGACTCCGTTCGAGCCACCAGTGGGCTTGAGGATGCTCTCGAAAACCGCCAGGACTCCGCCGTCGCCGCCCGTTATTCCGCAGGCATGGGGTTGGCCGGGGGGATCCCGGAGGGGGGACACCTGGGGAGGAGATAACCCCCCACTGTGGGGAGGCCAGGGAACTCGATGCCACCTCCCACGTCTCGGACAGCCAAGGGTCAATTCGGAGAACCCAGACGGGGTGCCGGGGGTGGGTCATGCTCTCCACCCCCTGCGGTGGCCAGAAGTGGAAAAAAAACCCAACCCTCAGCCAACCCCTCCGGTCAACCACCCAACCACAAACAACAGCGACTTTCCTGCCCTATCTGACAGGGGGCTAACAGGTCATGCCCACCCCCACCCCGGGCCGGGTCCAACCCGCCCTAGGGGCTCTTCTCGGAACCCCTGGGCGTCACGCTAGGAGAGGACGTCGCTGTTGCCTATGAGAACACGCAGTTACCTCCCGTTGACCCCTGCCAGGAGCTGCTGGCAACAGAACCCCGATCTCAGCTGCTCAGGGACAACTGTCTGACCCCACCTCTATTCCCCAGGCGGAACCCCGCTCGGGACACTTTAATTTGAGGCCGCAAACCTGGTTCGTCCCCGAGTTTGCCCACCGTTCTCGACACCCCGCAGAAAGGCTGATGACCCCTGGTCTCTGGAGGTGCCAGGGCATTGTCAAGGGGACAGATGGCCACTCCCCCCAACCTACCCCACCCCCCCCCCAAGACCCCCCCTCCCCCCCCACAACGACACCACCCCCCCCCCCTCGCGAGGGCCCCCCCCCCCTCAAGTTGTTCCCTCGCCTGTGGACCACCCCCCCCCCGTAGGGAACCTCTGGGGGCGCCCATAGAGGGAGTCCTCGCCTCCGTATTGCTGTCAGCGCCAGAGAGCCAGAACCGAGCAGCGGAAGCAGCCCCCCCGAGTCCCTGCAGATCCCAAGGTGCCCGTCTCGCAAGGGGGGGGGTGGCCACGGGGGGTACGCCCTGCGCGCGGTTGTTGGCGGGAAGCCCGCGCTTCCTTGGCAGGTTGGCCCCGGGGATTATCGGGGGAACCCCCTGTGAGTCGCCCCCAAGGAGTCAAGCCCCCCCCTTCGGAGCCGGAACAGGTGAGCCGGGGGGAACATGCGGCTCCCCATTGCCCCTGCAAGGCGATAAGGCGCCTCCTCCCTCAATGGCAACTGGCATCTACGGGGGTAGTGTTCTAGTCGACTTGCTGGCGGTGCATTCTCGAGTTGCGGCGGGTACCCCGAACCCGTCTCGCCCCGCTAGCCCAGCGGGGTCGCCATGCCTCCTTTCGACGCGGACAGGTGGTAGCCTAGCACAGCCTTCGGGATTCGCCCAGGCTGGCGATGCAGCGCCCTGGGTCCGCGTCAGGCATGGAGCTAGGACCCTCGGGGGTCCCCGGAGGGGGGGAGAATGTGGGGACAGGTATAACTGGCACGGTTGTACCTGTGGGAAGTGGCCTCCAGGGTAGTCGAGGGGACTCAGCCTTTCTCTCCGGTGTACACGCAGGGCAAGGGCAATCGGGCTTCACCTCGAATGCTAGGGGCGAGAAGGTCGTGCTTGTTTCCGCGCGGCGCAGGGGGGACCGCGTGCGGGGCGTTGGCCTCTCTGAATCAGGGGCGCGTGGCGCCTCGGGGAGCCTGCCGCCTCTTGTTGCCTCTGAGGTAGAGTCCAGGCCTCCTTTGACATCGCCAGGGGCACTGCTGGGCTTACCCCTCGCCTCACGTCCAGGGAACTGGACTCGAGCTTGCCGATGGGGTGTTCCTCGGGGACCTTTGGTCTTGCGGCCGGAAAACTGGCCCCTTTGGGTGCCTCTTCTCGAAACCTTCAGGAGAGGCGAGAGTCCCGCTCTCTCCCTCCCCACCCTACCCCCCCCCCCCCCCCCCCCAGGAAGGGGATTGGACCCCCCTTTCGAGAGGAGGGGCCGACGGCGACGGGGGGCCCCTCGCGAGCGGCCTCTGGAGACTCAGGGTTCCGCTCGCCTGTGGACACGGGGTATCCCAGGGAACCTCTGGGGGCGCCTAGAGGGAGTCCAGCCTCCGTTGCAGCGCCAGAGAGAAGGCAGGACGGCTCTCGCGTCGCTGCAGATCCCAAGGGCCCCGTCTCGCAAGGAGGGGGGCCCGGGGGACGCCCCTCGCGGTGTGGCGGGAAGCCCCGCTTTCTTGGCAGGTTGGCCCGGGGATCTCGGGGGACACCTGGAGTCGCCCGCAAGGAGTCAAGCCCCGTTCGGAGCCGGAACAGGTGCCGGGGCATGCTCTCCATGCCCTGCAAGGGAAAAGCGCCTCCTCCCTCTATGGGCGTGGCCTCACGGGGGTGTTCTCGACTTGCGGCGGTGCATTCTCGAGTTGCGGCGGGTACCCCGGCCCGTCTCCCCCGTTAGCCCAGCGGGGTCGCCATGCCTCCTTTCGAGCGGACAGGGGCCCGAGCAGCCTCGGGATTCGCCAGGAGGCGCTGCAGCGCCCTGGGTCCGCGTCAGGCATGGAGCTAGGACCCTCGGGGGTCCCCGGAGGGGGGGAGGGGACAGGTATAACTGGCACCTGTGGGGTGGCCTCCAGGGAGTCGAGGGGACTCAGCCTTTCTCTCCGGTCACAGCCAAGGGCAATCGGGCTTCCCCTCGAATGCAGGGGCGAAGGTCGTGCTTTTCCGCGCGGCGCAGGGGGAAGCGGGGGTGGGCCTCTCTGAATCGGGGGCGTGGCGCCTCGGGGAGCCTCTCTTGTTGCCTCTGAGAAGTCCAGGCCTCCTTTGACATCGCCAGGGGCTGCTGGGCTTCCCCTCGCCTCACGTCCAGGGAACTGGACTCGCTTGCCGATGGGGGTTCCTCGGGGACCTTTGGTCTTGCGGCCGGAACTGGCCCCTTGGGGCCTCTTCTCGAACCTCAGGAGAGGCGAGAGTCCCGCTCTGGAGGTGCGAGGGAATGTAGGGATTGCGATGGCATTCAGGAAGGGGATTGGACCCCCCTTTCGAGAGGAGGGGCCGACGGCGACGGGGGGCCCCTCGCGAGCGGCCTCTGGAGACTCAGGGTTCCGCTCGCCTGTGGACACGGGTATCCCAGGGAACCTCTGGGGGCGCCTAGAGGGAGTCCAGCCTCCGTTGCAGCGCCAGAGAGAAGGCAGGACGGCTCTCGCGTCGCTGCAGATCCCAAGGGCCCCGTCTCGCAAGGAGGGGGGCCCGGGGGACGCCCTCGCGGTGGGTGTGGCGGGAAGCCCCGCTTTCTTGGCAGGTTGGCCCGGGGATCTCGGGGGACACCTGGAGTCGCCCGCAAGGAGTCAAGCCCCGTTCGGAGCCGGAACAGGTGCCGGGGCATGCTCTCCATGCCCTGCAAGGGAAAAGCGCCTCCTCCCTCTATGGGCGTGGCCTCACGGGGGTGTTCTCGACTTGCGGCGGTGCATTCTCGAGTTGCGGCGGGTACCCCGGCCGTCTCCCCCGTTAGCCCAGCGGGGTCGCCATGCCTCCTTTCGAGCGGACAGGGGCCCCGAGCAGCCTCGGATTCGCCAGGAGGCGCTGCAGCGCCCTGGGTCCGCGTCAGGCATGGAGCTAGGACCCTCGGGGGTCCCCGGAGGGGGGGAGAGGGGACAGGTATAACTGGCACCTGTGGGGTGGCCTCCAGGGAGTCGAGGGGACTCAGCCTTTCTCTCCGGTCACAGCCAAGGGCAATCGGGCTTCCCCTCGAATGCAGGGGCGAAGGTCGTGCTTTTCCGCGCGGCGCAGGGGGAAGCGGGGGTGGCCTCTCTGAATCGGGGGCGTGGCGCCTCGGGGAGCCTCTCTTGTTGCCTCTGAGAAGTCCAGGCCTCCTTTGACATCGCCAGGGGCTGCTGGGCTTTCCCTCGCCTCACGTCCAGGGAACTGGACTCGCTTGCCGATGGGGGTTCCTCGGGGACCTTTGGTCTTGCGGCCGGAACTGGCCCCTTGGGGCCTCTTCTCGAACCTCAGGAGAGGCGAGAGTCCCGCTCTGGAGGTGCGAGGGAATGTAGGGATTGCGATGGCATTCAGGAAGGGGATTGGACCCCCCTTTCGAGAGGAGGGGCCGACGGCGACGGGGGGGCCCCTCGCGAGCGGCCTCTGGAGACTCAGGGTTCCGCTCGCCTGTGGACACGGGTATCCCAGGGAACCTCTGGGGGCGCCTAGAGGGAGTCCAGCCTCCGTTGCAGCGCCAGAGAGAAGGCAGGACGGCTCTCGCGTCGCTGCAGATCCCAAGGGCCCCGTCTCGCAAGGAGGGGGGCCCGGGGGACGCCCTCGCGGTGTGGCGGGAAGCCCCGCTTTCTTGGCAGGTTGGCCCGGGGATCTCGGGGGACACCTGGAGTCGCCCGCAAGGAGTCAAGCCCCGTTCGGAGCCGGAACAGGTGCCGGGGCATGCTCTCCTTGCCCTGCAAGGGAAAAGCGCCTCCT
>JAGTYA010000611.1:0-21172 GCA_024291935.2 Okapia johnstoni | reverse complement strand
CCATTGTTCTGGCGTCTTCACACCAAACACCTCTTGCACCAGGGAAGACTGAATAAGCAGTCCCTTGGGCTACCTTTTTTGACTCTAAGGAAGAGACCCTGCAAGGCTGCATCTGGCTGAAAATCACAAGGGGCTGGGAAGTGATACCTGAAAGTCAGTGAAAGAGAGGCCACAGTGCCTAGGCTCCAAACCCAGGGTAAGGCTTCGACAGTGCCACTGAATAAGCATCCCTTGGGCTACCTTTTTTGACTCTAAGGAAGAGACCCTGCAAGGCTGCATCTGGCTGAAAATCACAAGGGGCTGGGAAGTGATACCTGGAAAGTCAGTGAAAGAGGCCACAGTGCCTAGGCTCCCAAAGCCCAGGGTAGGGCTTCGACAAGTGCCCTGGAACCTCAAGGCACCCTCCACAGAGCTATTTTCCCCATGTCTGCTCTGTAGCAGAGAGCTCTGGAGACTAGGTCTGTTCTGACTGGGAAACTGAGGCCCTGGGAGCAGAGCCATTTGTTCTGGCGTCTTCACAGCCAAACACCTCTTGCACCAGGGAAGACTGAATAAGCAGTCCCTTGGGCTACCTTTTTTGACTCTAAGGAAGAGACCCTGCAAGGCTGCATCTGGCTGAAAATCACAAGGGGCTGGGAAGTGATACCTGGAAAGTCAGTGAAAGAGGCCACAGTGCCTAGGCTCCAAAGCCCAGGTAAGGCTTCGACAGTGCCCTGGAACGTGAAGGCACCCTCCACAGCGCTTTTTTTCCCCATGTCTGCTCTGTAGCAGAGAGCTCTGGAGACTAGGTCTGTTCTGACTGGGAAACTGAGGCCCTGGGAGCAGAGCCATTGTTCTGGCGTCTTCACAGCCAAACACCTCTTGCACCAGGGAAGACTGAATAAGCAGTCCCTTGGGCTACCCTTTTTTGACTCTAAGGAAGAGACCCTGCAAGGCTGCATCTGGCTGAAAATCACAAGGGGCTGGGAAGTGATACCTGGAAAGTCAGTGAAAGAGGCCACAGTGCCTAGGCCCAAAGCCCGGGTAAGGCTTCCCCACAGTGCCCTGGAACGTGAAGGCACCCTCCACAGAGCTTTTTTCCCCATGTCTGCTCTGTAGCAGAGAGCTCTGGAGACTAGGTCTGTTCTGACTGGGAAACTGAGGCCCTGGGAGCAGAGCCATTGTTCTGGCGTCTTCACAGCCAAACACCTCTTGCACCAGGGAAGACTGAATAAGCAGTCCCTTGGGCTACCTTTTTTGACTCTAAGGAAGAGACCCTGCAAGGCTGCATCTGGCTGAAAATCACAAGGGGCTGGGAAGTGATACCTGGAAAGTCAGTGAAAGAGGCCACAGTGCCTAGGCTCCAAAGCCCAGTAAGGCTTCGACAGTGCCCTGGAACGTGAAGGCACCCTCCACAGAGCTATTTCCCCCATGTCTGCTCTGTAGCAGAGAGCTCTGGAGACTAGGTCTGTTCTGACTGGGAAACTGAGGCCCTGGGAGCAGAGCCATTGTTTCTGGCGTCTTCACAGCCAAACACCTCTTGCACCAGGGAAGACTGAATAAGCAGTCCCTTGGGCTACCTTTTTTGACTCTAAGGAAGAGACCCTGCAAGGCTGCATCTGGCTGAAAATCACAAGGGGCTGGGAAGTGATACCTGGAAAGTCAGTGAAAGAGGCCACAGTGCCTAGGCTCCAAAGCCCAGGGTAAGGCTTCGACAGTGGCAGGGAACGTGAAGGAACCCTCCACAGAGCGCTTTTTCCCCATGTCTGCTCTGTAGCAGAGAGCTCTGGAGACTAGGTCTGTTCTGACTGGGAAACTGAGGCCCTGGGAGCAGAGCCATTGTTCTGGCGTCTTCACAGCCAAACACCTCTTGCACCAGGGAAGACTGAATAAGCAGTCCCTTGGGCTACCTTTTTTGACTCTAAGGAAGAGACCCTGCAAGGCTGCATCTGGCTGAAAATCACAAGGGGCTGGGAAGTGATACCTGGAAAGTCAGTGAAAGAGGCCACAGTGCCTAGGCTCCAAAGCCCAGGTAAGGCTTCGACAGTGCCCTGGAACGTGAAGGCAAGGAACCTCCACAGCGCTTTTTCCCCATGTCTGCTCTGTAGCAGAGAGCTCTGGAGACTAGGTCTGTTCTGACTGGGAAACTGAGGCCCTGGGAGCAGAGCCATTGTTCTGGCGTCTTCACAGCCAAACACCTCTTGCACCAGGGAAGACTGAATAAGCAGTCCCTTGGGCTACCTTTTTTGACTCTAAGGAAGAGACCCTGCAAGGCTGCATCTGGCTGAAAATCACAAGGGGCTGGGAAGTGATACCTGGAAAGTCAGTGAAAGAGGCCACAGTGCCTAGGCCCCAAAGCCCCGGTAGGGCTTCCCCAAGGCAGGGGAACCTCAAGGAACCCTCCTCAGAGCTATTTCCCCATGTCTGCTCTGTAGCAGAGAGCTCTGGAGACTAGGTCTGTTCTGACTGGGAAACTGAGGCCCTGGGAGCAGAGCCATTGTTCTGGCGTCTTCACAGCCAAACACCTCTTGCACCAGGGAAGACTGAATAAGCAGTCCCTTGGGCTACCTTTTTTGACTCTAAGGAAGAGACCCTGCAAGGCTGCATCTGGCTGAAAATCACAAGGGGCTGGGAAGTGATACCTGGAAAGTCAGTGAAAGAGGCCACAGTGCCTAGGCTCCAAATCCCAGGTAAGGCTTCGACAGTGCCCTGGAACGTGAAGGCACCCTCCTCAGAGCTTTTTTCCCCATGTCTGCTCTGTAGCAGAGAGCTCTGGAGACTAGGTCTGTTCTGACTGGGAAAACTGAGGCCCTGGGAGCAGAGCCATTGTTCTGGCGTCTTCACAGCCAAACACCTCTTGCACCAGGGAAGACTGAATAAGCAGTCCCTTGGGCTACCTTTTTTTGACTCTAAGGAAGAGACCCTGCAAGGCTGCATCTGGCTGAAAATCACAAGGGGCTGGGGAAGTGATACCTGGAAAGTCAGTGAAAGAGGCCACAGTGCCTAGGCTCCAAAGCCCAGGTAGGGCTTCGACAGTGCCCTGGGAACCTGAAGGCACCCTCCACAGCGCTTTTTTCCCCATGTCTGCTCTGTAGCAGAGAGCTCTGGAGACTAGGTCTGTTCTGACTGGGAAACTGAGGCCCTGGGAGCAGAGCCATTGTTCTGGCGTCTTCACAGCCAAACACCTCTTGCACCAGGGAAGACTGAATAAGCAGTCCCTTGGGCTACCTTTTTTGACTCTAAGGAAGAGACCCTGCAAGGCTGCATCTGGCTGAAAATCACAAGGGGCTGGGAAGTGATACCTGGAAAGTCAGTGAAAGAGGCCACAGTGCCTAGGCCCCAAAGCCCAGTAAGGCTTCGACAGTGCAGGGAACCTGAAGGAACCCTCCTCAGAGCTATTTCCCCATGTCTGCTCTGTAGCAGAGAGAGCTCTGGAGACTAGGTCTGTTCTGACTGGGAAACTGAGGCCCTGGGAGCAGAGCCATTGTTCTGGCGTCTTCACAGCCAAACACCTCTTGCACCAGGGAAGACTGAATAAGCAGTCCCTTGGGCTACCTTTTTTGACTCTAAGGAAGAGACCCTGCAAAGGCTGCATCTGGCTGAAAATCACAAGGGGCTGGGAAGTGATACCTGGAAAGTCAGTGAAAGAGGCCACAGTGCCTAGGCTCCAAAGCCCAGGTAAGGCTTCGACAGTGCCCTGGAACGTGAAGGCACCCTCCTCAGAGCTTTTTCCCCCCATGTCTGCTCTGTAGCAGAGAGCTCTGGAGACTAGGTCTGTTCTGACTGGGAAACTGAGGCCCTGGGAGCAGAGCCATTGTTCTGGCTGGCGTCTTCACAGCCAAACACCTCTTGCACCAGGGAAGACTGAATAAGCAGTCCCTTGGGCTACCTTTTTTGACTCTAAGGAAGAGACCCTGCAAGGCTGCATCTGGCTGAAAATCACAAGGGGCTGGGAAGTGATACCTGGAAAGTCAGTGAAAGAGGCCACAGTGCCTAGGCCCCCAAAGCCCAGGTAGGGCTTCGACAGTGCCCTGGAACGTCAAGGAACCCTCCTCAGAGCTATTTTTTCCCCCATGTCTGCTCTGTAGCAGAGAGCTCTGGAGACTAGGTCTGTTCTGACTGGGAAACTGAGGCCCTGGGAGCAGAGCCATTGTTCTGGCGTCTTCACAGCCAAACACCTCTTGCACCAGGGAAGACTGAATAAGCAGTCCCTTGGGCTACCTTTTTTGACTCTAAGGAAGAGACCCTGCAAGGCTGCATCTGGCTGAAAATCACAAGGGGCTGGGAAGTGATACCTGGAAAGTCAGTGAAAGAGGCCACAGTGCCTAGGCTCCAAAGCCCAGGTAAGGCTTCGACAGTGCCCTGGAACGTGAAGGCACCCTCCACAGCGCTTTTTCCCCATGTCTGCTCTGTAGCAGAGAGCTCTGGAGACTAGGTCTGTTCTGACTGGGAAACTGAGGCCCTGGGAGCAGAGCCATTGTTCTGGCGTCTTCACAGCCAAACACCTCTTGCACCAGGGAAGACTGAATAAGCAGTCCCTTGGGCTACCTTTTTTGACTCTAAGGAACTCTAAGGGGGGAAGAGATACCTGCAAAGGCTGCATCTGGCTGAAAATCACAAGGGGGTGCCAAGGAAGTGATACCTGGAAAGTCAGTGAAAGAGGCCACTAGGTCAGTGACTGGTAAACTGAGGCCCTGGGAGCAGAGCCATTGTTCTGGCCACAGCCAAACACCTCTTGCACCAGGGAAGACTGAATAAGCTTCCCCCTTGGCTACCTTTTTTGACTCTAAGGAGGGACCCTGCAAGGCTGCAAGGGCTGAAAATCACAAGGGGCTGGGAAGTCAAAGAGCCACAGTGCCTAGGCTCCCAGCCCATGGCTTCAGCTCTGTAGCAGAGAGCCCCATGTCTGGAGACTAGACTGTTGTTCTGACTGGGAAACTGAGGCCCTGGGAGCAGAGCCATTGTTCTGGCGTCTTCACAGCCAAACACCTCTTTGCACCAGGGAAGACTGAATAAGCAGTCCCTTGGGCTACCTTTTTTGACTCTAAGGAAGAGACCCTGCAAGGCTGCATCTGGCTGAAAAAATCACAAGGGCTGGGAAGTGATACCTGGAAAGTCAGTGAAAGAGGCCACAGTGCCTAGGCTCCAAAGCCCAGGTAGGGCTTCCCCAAGGCCCTGGAACCTCAAGGAACCCTCCTCAGAGCTATTTCCCCATGTCTGCTCTGTAGCAGAGAGCTCTGGAGACTAGGTCTGTTCTGACTGGGAAACTGAGGCCCTGGGAGCAGAGCCATTGTTCTGGCGTCTTCACAGCCAAACACCTCTTTGCACCAGGAAGACTGAATAAGCAGTCCCTTGGGCTACCTTTTTTGACTCTAAGGAAGAGACCCTGCAAGGCTGCATCTGGCTGAAAATCACAAGGGGCTGGGAAGTGATACCTGGAAAGTCAGTGAAAGAGGCCACAGTGCCTAGGCTCCAAAGCCCAGGTAGGGGCTTTCGACAGTGCCCTGGAACCTGAAGGCACCCTCCTCAGAGCTATTTTCCCCCATGTCTGCTCTGTAGCAGAGAGCTCTGGAGACTAGGTCTGTTCTGACTGGGAAACTGAGGCCCTGGGAGCAGAGCCATTGTTCTGGCGTCTTCACAGCCAAACACCTCTTGCACCAGGGAAGACTGAATAAGCAGTCCCTTGGGCTACCTTTTTTTGACTCTAAGGAAGAGACCCTGCAAGGCTGCATCTGGCTGAAAATCACAAGGGGCTGGGAAGTGATACCTGGAAAGTCAGTGAAAGAGGCCACAGTGCCTAGGCTCCAAAGCCCAGGTAAGGCTTCGACAGTGCCCTGGAACCTGAAGGCACCCTCCACAGAGCTTTTTCCCCATGTCTGCTCTGTAGCAGAGAGCTCTGGAGACTAGGTCTGTTCTGACTGGGAAACTGAGGCCCTGGGAGCAGAGCCATTGTTCTGGCGTCTTCACAGCCAAACACCTCTTGCACCAGGGAAGACTGAATAAGCAGTCCCTTGGGCTACCTTTTTTGACTCTAAGGAAGAGACCCTGCAAGGCTGCATCTGGCTGAAAATCACAAGGGGCTGGGAAGTGATACCTGGAAAGTCAGTGAAAGAGGCCACAGTGCCTAGGCTCCAAAGCCCAGGTAAGGCTTCGACAGTGCCCTGGAACGTGAAGGCACCCTCCACAGCGCTTTTTTCCCATGTCTGCTCTGTAGCAGAGAGCTCTGGAGACTAGGTCTGTTCTGACTGGGAAACTGAGGCCCTGGGAGCAGAGCCATTGTTCTGGCGTCTTCACAGCCAAACACCTCTTGCACCAGGGAAGACTGAATAAGCAGTCCCTTGGGCTACCTTTTTTGACTCTAAGGAAGAGACCCTGCAAGGCTGCATCTGGCTGAAAATCACAAGGGGCTGGGAAGTGATACCTGGAAAGTCAGTGAAAGAGGCCACAGTGCCTAGGCCCCAGCACCCGGGTAGGGCTTCCCCAAGGCCTGGAGCCTCAAGGAACCCTCCTCAGAGCTATTTCCCCATGTCTGCTCTGTAGCAGAGAGCTCTGGAGACTAGGTCTGTTCTGACTGGGAAACTGAGGCCCTGGGAGCAGAGCCATTGTTCTGGCGTCTTCACAGCCAAACACCTCTTGCACCAGGGAAGACTGAATAAAGCAGTCCCTTGGGCTACCTTTTTTGACTCTAAGGAAGAGACCCTGCAAGGCTGCATCTGGCTGAAAATCACAAGGGGCTGGGAAGTGATACCTGGAAAGTCAGTGAAAGAGGCCACAGTGCCTAGGCTCCAAAGCCCAGGTAAGGCTTCGACAGTGCCCTGGAACGTGAAGGAACCTCCTCAGCGCTTTTTCCCCATGTCTGCTCTGTAGCAGAGAGCTCTGGAGACTAGGTCTGTTCTGACTGGGAAACTGAGGCCCTGGGAGCAGAGCCATTGTTCTGGCGTCTTCACAGCCAAACACCTCTTGCACCAGGGAAGACTGAATAAGCAGTCCCTTGGGCTACCTTTTTTGACTCTAAGGAAGAGACCCTGCAAGGCTGCATCTGGCTGAAAATCACAAGGGGCTGGGAAGTGATACCTGGAAAGTCAGTGAAAGAGGCCACAGTGCCTAGGCTCCAAAGCCCAGGTAAGGCTTCCCCAGTGCCCTGGAACGTGAAGGCACCCTCCTCAGAGCTTTTTTCCCCATGTCTGCTCTGTAGCAGAGAGCTCTGGAGACTAGGTCTGTTCTGACTGGGAAACTGAGGGCCTGGGAGCAGAGCCATTGTTCTGGCGTCTTCACAGCCAAACACCTCTTGCACCAGGGAAGACTGAATAAGCAGTCCCTTGGGCTACCTTTTTTGACTCTAAGGAAGAGACCCTGCAAGGCTGCATCTGGCTGAAAATCACAAGGGGCTGGGAAAGTGATACCTGGAAAGTCAGTGAAAGAGGCCACAGTGCCTAGGCCCCACCGCCCAGGGTAGGGCTTCCCCAAGCCAGGGAACCTCAAGGAACACCTCCTCAGAGCTATTTCCCCATGTCTGCTCTGTAGCAGAGAGCTCTGGAGACTAGGTCTGTTCTGACTGGGAAACTGAGGCCCTGGGAGCAGAGCCATTGTTCTGGCGTCTTCACAGCCAAACACCTCTTGCACCAGGGAAGACTGAAATAAGCAGTCCCTTGGGCTACCTTTTTTGACTCTAAGGAAGAGACCCTGCAAGGCTGCATCTGGCTGAAAATCACAAGGGGCTGGAAAGTGATACCTGGAAAGTCAGTGAAAGAGGCCACAGTGCCTAGGCCCCAAAGCCCGGGTAGGGCTTCCCCAGTGCCCTGGAACCTCAAGGAACCCTCCTCAGAGCTATTTCCCCATGTCTGCTCTGTAGCAGAGAGCTCTGGAGACTAGGTCTGTTCTGACTGGGAAACTGAGACATGGAGGCAAACCTATTGTTGTCGATTCATAACAGCAAACACCTGTTTCGCCAGGGAAATTGGATAAGCACTCCCTTGGGCTACCTTTTATGACTCTAAGGAAGAGACCCTGCCAGGCTGTCTCTTTGGCTGATAATCACAAGGGGCTGGAAAGTGCTACCTGGAAAGTCAGTGGAAGAGGCCACAGTGCCTAGGCCCCACCGCCCGCGTAGGGCTTCCCCAAGCCAGGGAACATCAAGTAAAACTCCTCAGAGTTATTGCCCCATGTGTGCTCCATAGCAGAGAGCTCTGGAGACTATTAGGTCTCTTCTGATTGGGCAACTGAGACCCTGGGAGCAGACCCATTGTTCTGCCTTCTTAACAGCCAAACACCTCTTGCACCAGGGAAGCCTGAATAAGCACTCCCTTGGGCTACCTTTTATGACTCTAAGGAAGAGACCCTGTCAGGCTGTCTTTGGCTGAAAATCACAAGGGGCTGGAAAGTGCTATCAGGAAAGTCAGTGGAAGAGGCCACAGTGCCTAGGGCCCACCGCCCGGGTAGGGCTTCCCCAAGCTGGGGAACCTAAAGGAACACTCCTCAGAGCTATTGCCCCATGTGTCCTCTGTAGCAGAAAGCTCTGGAGACTACTAGGTCTGTTCTTCTGACTGGGAAACTGAGACTCTGGGAGCAGACCCATTGTTGTGCTTTCTTAACACACAAACACCTCTTGCACCAGGGAAGCTTGAATAAGCACTCCCTTGGGTTACCTTTTATGACTCTAAGGAAGAGACCCTGCCAGGCTGCCTTTGGCTGAAAATCACAAGGGGCTGGAAAGTGCTACCTGGAAAGTCAGTGGAAGAGATCAGAGTGCCTAGGTGCCATCGCCGGGGTAGCGCTTCCCCAAGCCAGGGAACCTCAAGGAACACTCCTCAGAGCTATTGCCCCATGTGTGCTCTGTAGCAGAGGGCTCTGAGAGCTACTAGGTCTGTTTTGACTGGAAACCGAGGACCTCGGAACTGGCCCATGGCTGTGGCTTCTTAACAGATAAACACCTCTTGTACCAGGGAAGCTTGAATAAGCACTACCTTGGGCTACCTTTTATGACTCTAAGGAAGAGACCCTGCCAGGCTGCCTGGGCTGAAAAAAAATCACAAGGGGTGGAATGTGCTACCTGAAAAGTCAGTGGAAGGGATCACAGTGCATAGGCCCCACCGCCCAGTAGGGCTTCCCCAAGCCAGGGAATCTCACGGAACACTCCTCAGAGCTATTGCCCCATGTGTGCTCTGTAGTAGTGAGCTCTGGAGACTAGGTCTGTTCTGACTGGGAAACTGATGCGCTGGAACAGACCCTTTGTTGTGGCTACTTAACAGACAAACACTTCTTGCACCAGGGATGTCTGAATAAGCACTCCCTTGGGCTATATTTTATGACTCTAAGGAAGAGACCCTGCCAGGCTCCATTTGGTTGAAAAGCACAAGGGCCTGGAAAGTGCTAGCTGGAAAGTCAGTGGTAGGGGCCATTGTGCCTAGGCCCCACCGCCCCGGTAGGGCTTCCCCAAGCCCGTGAACGTCAAGGCACCCTCCTCAGAGCTAATGCCCCATGTGTGCTCGGTAGCAGAGAGCTCTGGATACTAGGCTTGGTCTGACTAGGAAACTGAGGCCTGGAGGCAAACCGATTGTTGTCTCTTCATAACAGCAAACACCTGTTTCGCCAGGGAAGATTGGATAAGCACTCCCTTGGGCTACCTTTTATGACTCTAAGGAAGAGACCCTGCCAGGCTGTCTTTGGCTGAAAATCACAAGGGGCTGGAAAGTGCTACCTGGAAAGTCAGTGGAAGAGGCCACAGTGTCTAGGCCCCACCGCCCGGGTAGGGCTTCCCCAAGCCAGGGAACATCAAGTAACACTCCTCAGAGCTATTGCCCCATGTGTGCTCTGTAGCAGAAAGCTCTGGAGACTACTAGGTCTGTTCTGACTGGGAAACTAAGACCCTGGGAGCAGACCCATTGTTGTGCCTTCTTAACAGAGAAACACCTCTTGCACCAGGGAAGCTTGAATAAGCACTCCCTTGGGTTACTTTTTATGACTCCAACGAAGAGACACTGCCAGGCTGCCTTTTTGCTGAAAATCACAAGGGGCTGGAAAGTGCTACCTGGAAAGTCAGTGGAAGAGATCACAGTGCTTAGGTGCCAGTGCCGCGGTAGGACTTCCCCAAGCCAGGGAACCTCAAGGAACACTCCTGAGAGCTATTGCCCCATGTGTGCTCTGTATCAGAGAGCTGTGGAGACTAGGTCTGTTCTGACTGGGAAACTGAGGCCCTGGGATCAGACCCATTGTTGTGGCTTCTTAACAGCCAAACACCTCTTGCACCAGGGAAGCTTGAATAAGCACTCCCTTGGGCTACCTTTTATGACTCTAAGAAGAGACCCTGCCAGGCTGCCTTTGGCTGAAAATCACAAGGGGCTGGAAAGTGCTACCTGGAAAGTCAGTGGAAGAAGCCACTGCCTAGGCTCCACCAACCTAGTAGGGCTTCCCCAAGCCAGGGAACCTCAAGGAACACTCCTAAGTTCTATTGCCACATGTGTGCTCTGTAGCTGAGAGCTCTGGAGACTAGGTCTGTTCTGTCTGGGAAATCTGAGGCCCTGGGAGCCCTGGGAGCAGACCCATTGTTGTGGCTAGTTAACAGACAAACACCTCTTGCACCAGGGAAGGTTGAATAAGCACTCCCTTGGGCTACCTTTTATGACTCTAAGAAGAGACCCTGCCAGGCTGCCTTTGGCTGAAAATCACAAGGGGCTGTAAAGTGCTACGTGGAAAGTCAGTGGAAGAAGCCAAAGTGCCTAGGCCGCACCACACGGGTAGGGCTTCCCCAAGCCAGGGAATCTCAAGGAACACTCCTCAGAGCTATTGCCCTCTGTGTGCTCTGTAGCAGAGAGCTCTGGAGACTAGGTCTGTTCTGACTGGGAAACTGAGACCCTGGGAGCAGAGCCATTGTTCTGGCGTCTTCACAGCCAAACACCTCTTGCACCAGGGAAGCCTGAATAAGCAGTCCCTTGGGCTACCTTTTTTGATTCTAAGGAAGAGACCCTGCAAGGCTGCATCTGGCTGAAAATCACAAGGGGCTGGGAAGTGATACCTGGAAAGTCACTGAAAGAGGCCACACAGTGCCTGGGCTCCAAAGCCCAGGTAAGGCTTCGACAATGCCCTGGAACGTGAAGGCACCCTCCACAGCGCTTTTTTTCCCCATGTCTGCTCTGTAGCAGAGAGAGATCTGGAGACTAGGTCTGTTCTGACTGGGAAACTGAGGCCCTGGGAGCAGAGCCATTGTTCTGGCGTCTTCACAGCCAAACACCTCTTGCACCAGGGAAGACTGAATAAGCAGTCCCTTGGGCTACCTTTTTTGACTCTAAGGAAGAGACCCTGCAAGGCTGCATCTGGCTGAAAATCACAAGGGGCTGGGAAGTGATACCTGGAAAGTCAGTGAAAGAGTCCACAGTGCCTAGGTCCTACCACCCGGGTAGGGCTTCCCCAAGCCAGTGAACCTCAAGGAACACTCCTCAGAGCTATTGCCCCATGTGTGCTCTGTAACAGTGAGCTCTGGAGACTAGGTATGTCCTGACTGGGAAACTGAATCCCTGGGAGCAGACCCATTGTTGTGGCTTCTTAACAGACAAACACCTCTTGCACCAGGGTAGCCTGAGTAAGCACTTCCTTGGGCTACCATTTATGACTCTAAGGAAGAGACCCTACCAGGCTGCCCTTAACTGAAAATCACAAGCGGCTGGAAAGTGCTACCTGGAAAGTCAGTGGAAGAGGCCACAGTGCCTAGGCTCCACCGCCCGGGTAGGGCTTCCCCAAACCAGGGAACCTCAAGGAACACTCCTCAGAGCAATTGCTGCGTGTGTGCTCGATAGCAGAGAGCTCCGGAGACTAGGTCTGTTCTGACTCTAAAACTGAGGGCCTGGAGCAGACCTATTGTTGTGGCTTCATAACAAACAACTCTTGTACCAGGGAAACCTGAATAAGCACTCCCTTGGGCTACCTTTTATGATTCTAAGGAAGAGACACTGCCAGGCTGCAATTGGCTGAAAATCACAAGGGCCTGGAAAGTTCTACCTGGAAAGTCAGTGGAAGAGGCCACAGTGCCTAGGCGCCACCGCCCGGTTAGGGCTTCCCCAAGCCAGGGAACCTCAAGGAACACTCCTCAGAGCTATTGCCCCATGTGTGCTCTGTAGCAGAGAGCTCTGGAGACTAGGTCTGTTCTGACGGGGAAACTCAGGCCCTGGGAGCAGACCCATTGTTGTGACTTCTTAACAGACAAACATCTCTTGTACCAGGGAAGCCTGAATAAGCACTCCCTTGGGCTACGTTTTATGACTCTAAGGAACAGTCCCTGCCAGGCTGCCTTTGGCTGAAAATCACAAGGGGCTGGAAAGTGCTACCTGGAAAGTCAGTGGAACAGGCCACTGTGCCTAGGCCCCACCGCCCGGGTAGGGATTCCCCAAGCCGGGCAAACTCAAGGAACACTCCTCAGAGCTATTGCCCCGTGTGTGCTCTGTAGCAGAGAGCTCTGGAGACTACTAGGGCTGTTCTGACTAGGAAACTGAGTCCCTGGAAGCAGACCAATTGCTGTGGATTCTTAACGGACAAACACCTTTTGTACCAGGGAAGCCTGAATAAGCACTTCCTTGGGCTACATTTTATGACTCTAAGGAAGAGACCCTGCCAGGCTGCCTTTAGCTGAAAATCACAAGGGGCTGGAAAGTACTACCTGGAAAGTCCGTGGAAGAGGCCACAGTGCCTAGGCCCTACTGCCCGTGTAGAGCTTCCTCAAGACAGGGAACCTCAAGGAACACTCTTCATAGCTATTGACCGATGTGTGCTCTGTAACAGTGAGCTCTGGAGACTAGGTATGTTCTGACTGGGAAACTCAGGCCCTGAAGCAGACGCATTGTTGTGGCTTCTTAACAGACAAACACCTCTTGGACCAGGGAGGCCTGAATAAGCACTCCCTTGGGCTACCTTTTATGACTCTAAGGAAGAAATCCTGCCAGGCTGCATTTGGCTGAAAATCACAAGGGGCTGCAAAGTGCTACCTGGAAAGTCAGTGGAAGAGGCCACAGTGCCTAGGCCCCACCGCCCGGGTAGGGCTTCCCCAAACCGGGGAACCTCAAGGAACACTCCTCAGAGCTATTGCCCCAGGTGTGCTCTGTAGAAGAGGGCTCTGGATACTACTAGGTCTGTTCTGACTGTTAACTGAGGACCTCGGAACTGACCCATTGCTATGGCTTCTTAACAGACAAACAGCTCTTGCAGCAGGGAGGCCTGAATAAGCACTCCTTTGGGCTACCTTTTATGAGTCTAAGGAAGAGAATCAGCCAGGCTGCCTTTGGCTGAAAGTCACAAAGGGCTGGAAAGTGCGACCTGGAAAGTCAGTGGAAGAGGCCACAGTGCCTAAGCCCCACCGCCCGGGTAGGGCTTCCCCAAGCCGGGGAACCTCAAGGAACAGGACTCAGAGCTATTGCCCCATGTGTGCTCTGTAGCAGAGACCTCTGGAGACTAGGTCTGTTCTGACTGGGAAACTGAGGCGCGGGGGGCAGGCCCATTGTTGTGGTTACTTAACAGACAAAAACCTTTTGCACCAGGGAAGTCTGAATAAGCACTCCCTTGGGCTATCTTTTATGACTATAAGGAAAAGACCCTGCCAGGCTCCATTTGGTTGAAAAGCACAAGGGGCTGGAAAGTGCTAGCTGGAAAGTCAGTGGTAGGGGCCATTGTGCCTAGGCCCCACCGCCCCGGTAGGGCTTCCCCAAGCCCGTGAACGTCAAGGCACCCTCCTCAGAGCTAATGCCCCATGTGTGCTCTGTAGCAGAGAGCTCTGGAGATTACTAAGGCTGTTCTGAGTGGGAAACTGAGGCCCTGGAAGCAGACCCATTGCTGTGGCTTCTTAACAGACAAAGACTTCTTCAACCAGGGAAGCTTGAATAAGCACTCCCTTGGGTTACCTTTTATGACTCTAAGGAAGAGACCCTGCCAGGCTGCCTTTGGCTGAAAATCAGAAGTGGCTGGAGAGTTCTACCAGGAAAGTCAGTGAAAGAGAACACAGTGCCTAGGCCCCACCGCCCCGATAGGGCTTCCCCAAGCCAGGGAACCTCAAGGAACACTCCTGAGAGCTATTGCCCCATATGTGCTCTGTAGCAGAGAGCTCTAGATACTAGGTCTGTTCTGACTGGGAAACTGATACCCTTGGAGCAGACCCATTGTTGTGCATTCTTAACACACAAACACCTCTTGCACCAGGGAAGCTTGAATAAGCACTCCCTTGGGTTACCTTTTATTACTCTAAGGAAGAGACCCTGCCAGGCTGCCTTTGGCTGAAAATCACAAGGGGCTGGAAAGTGCTACGTGGAAAGTCAGTGGAAGAGAGAGACAGTGCCTAGGTGCTATCGCCAGGGTAGGGCTTCCCCAAGCCAGGGAACCTCAAGGAACACTCCTCAGAGCTATTGCCTCATGTGTGCTCTGTAGCAGAGAGCTCTGGAGACTAGGTCTGTTCTGACTGGGAATCTGAGGCCCTGGGAGCAGACCCATTGTTGTGGCTACTTAACAGACAAACAGCTCTTGCACCAGGGAAGCTTGAATAAGCAGTTCCTTGGGCTACCTTTTATGACTCTAAGAAAGAGACCCTGTCAGGCTGCCTTTGGCTGAAAATCACAAGGGGCTGGAAAGTGCTACCTGGAAAGTCAGTGGAAGAGGCCACAGAGCCTAGGCCCTACCGCCCGGGTAGGGCTTACCCAAGCCAGGGAACCTCAAGAAACACTCCTCAGAGCTTTTGCTCCATGTGTGCTCTGTATCAGAGGGCTCTGGAGACTACTAGGTCTTTTCTGACTGAAACTGAGGCCCTCGGAACAGACCCATTGCTGTGGCTTCTTAACAGACAAACACCTTTGCACCAGGGAAGCTTGAATAAGCACTCCCTTGGGCTACCTTTTATGGCTCTGAGGAAGAGACCCTGCCAGGCTGACTTTGGCTGAAAATTACAAGGGGCTGGAAAGTGCTACCTGGAAAGTCAGTGGAAGAGGCCACTGCGCCTAGGCCCCACCCGCCCGGGTAGAGCTTCCCCAAGCCAGGGAACATCAAGGAACACTCCTCAGAGCTAATGCCCCCATGTGTGCTCGGTAGCAGAGAGCTCTGGATACTAGGCCTGGTCTGACTAGGAAACTGAGGGCTGGAGGCAAACCCATTGCTGTCCCTTCATAACAGCAAACACCTGTTTCGCCAGGGAAGATTGGATAAACACTCCCTTGGGCTTCCTTTTATGACTCTAAGGAAGAGACCCTGCCAGGCTGCCTTTGGCTGAAAATCACAAGGGGCTGGAAAGTGTTACCTGGAAAGTCAGTGGAAGAGATCACAGTGCCTAGGTGCCACCGCATGGGTAGGGCTTCCCCAAGCCAGGGAACCTCAAGGAACACTCCTCAGAGCTATTGCCCCATGTATGCTCTGTATCAGAGAGCTGTGGAGACTAGGTCTGTTCTGACTGGGAAATTGAGGCCCTGGGATCAGACCCATTGTTGTGGCTTCTTAAACAGACAAACACCTATTTCACCAGGGAAGCTTGAATAAGCACTCCCTTGGGCTACCTTTTATAACTCTAAGAAGAGAGACTTCCAGGCTGCCTTTGGCTGAAAATCACAAGGGGCTGGAAAGTGCTACCTGGAAAGTCAGTGGAAGAAGCCACAGTGCCTAGGCCCCACCACCCGAGTAGGGCTTCCCCAAGCCAGGGAACCTCAAGGAACTCTTCTTAGATGTATTGCCACATGTGTGCTCTGTAGCAGAGAGGTCTGGAGACTAGGTCTGTTCTGACTGGGAAACTGAGGCGCTGGAGCAGACCCATTGTTGTGGCTACTTAACAGACTAACACCTCTTGCACCAGGGATGTCTGAATAAGGACTCCCTTGGGCTATCTTTTATGACTCTAAGGGAGAGACCCTGCCAGGCTCCATTTGGGTGAAAAGCACAAGGGGCTGGAAAGTGCTAGCAGGAAATTCAGTGGTAGGGGCCTTTGTGCCTAGGCCCCACCGCCCCGGTAGGGCTTCCCCAAGTCCGTGAACGTCAAGGCACCCTCCTCAGAGCTAATGCCCCATGTGTGCTCTGTAGCAGAGAGCTCTGGATACTAGGCTTGGTCTGACTAGGAAGCTGAGACATGGATGAAAACCTATTGTTGTCCATTCATAACAGCAAACACCTGTTTTTTGCCAGGGAAATTGGATAAGCACTCCCTCGGGCTACCTTTTATGACTCTAAGGAAGAGACCCTGCCAGGCTGTCTTTGGCTGAAAATCACAAGGGGCTGGAAAGTGCTACCTGGAAAGTCAGTGGAAGAGGCCACAGTGCCTAGGCCCCACCGCCCGCGTAGGGCTTCCCCAAGCCCAGGGAACATCAAGTAACACTCCTCAGAGTTAGTTATTGCCCCATGTGTGCTCCATAGCAGAGAGCTCTGGAGACTATTAGGTCTCTTCTGATTGGGAAACTGAGACCCTGGGAGCAGACCCATTGTTCTGCCTTCTTAACAGACAAACACCTCTTGCACCAGGGAAGCCTGAATAAGCACTCCCTTGGGCTACCTTTTATGACTCTAAGGAAGAGACCTTGCCCGGCTGCCTTTTTCCTGAAAATCACAAGGGGCTGGAAAGTGCTACCTGGAAAGTCAGTGGAAGAGGCCACAGTGCCTAGGCCGCACCGCCCGGGTAGGTCTTCCCCAAGCCAGGGAACCTCAAGGAACACTCCTCAGAGCTATTGCCCCATGTGTGCTCTGTAGCAGAGAGGTCTGGAGACTAGGACTGTTCTGACGGGGAAACTGAGGCCCTGAAAACAGACCCATTGTTGTGGCTTCTTAACAGACAAAAACCTCTTGTACCAGGGAAGCTTGAATAAGCACTCCCTTGGGTTACCTTTTATAACTGTAAGAAAGAGACCCTGCCAGGCTGCCTTTGGCTGAAAATCACAAGGGGCTGGAAAGTGCTACCTGGAAAGTCCGTGGAAGAGGCCACAGTGCCTAGGCCGCACCGACCGGGTAGGGCTTCCCCAAGCCAGGGAACCTCAAGGAACACTCCTCTGAGCTATTGCCCCATGTGTGCTCTGTAGCAGAGAGGTCTGGAGACTAGGTCTGTTCTGTCTGGGAACATTAGGACCTGGGAGCAGAACCATTCTTGTGGCTTCTTAACAGACAAACAGCTCTTGCAACAGGGAAGCTTGAATAAGCACTCCCTTGGGCTAACTTTTATGAATCTAAGTAAGAGAACGTGCCAGGTTGCCTTTAGTTGCAAATCACAAGGTGCTGGAAAGTGCTAGTGCCTAGGCCCCACCGCCCGGGTAGGGCTTCCCCAAGCCAGGGAACCTCAAGGAACACTCCTCAGAGCTATTGCCCCATGTGTGCTCTGTAGCAGAGAGCTCTGGAGACTACTAGGTCTGTTCTGACTGGGAAACTGAGGCCCTGGAGCAGACCCATTGTTGTGGCTTCTTAACAGACAAACACCTCTTGCACCAGGGAAGCTTGAATAAGCACTCCCTTGGGCTACCTTTTATGACTCTAAGGAAGAGACCCTGCCAGGCTGCCTTTGGCTGAAAATCACAAGGGGCTGGAAAGTGCTACCTGGAAAGTCAGTGGAAGAAGCCACAGTGCCTAGGCCCACCCGCCCGGGTAGGGCTTCCCCCAAGCCAGGGAACCTCAAGGAACACTCCTCAGAGCTATTGCCCCATGTGTGCTCTGTAGCAGAGAGCTCTGGAGACTAGGTCTGTTCTGACTGGGAAACTGAGGCCCTGGAGCAGACCCATTGTTGTGGCTTCTTCTTAACAGACAAACACCTCTTGCACCAGGGAAGATTGAATAAGCACTCCCTTGGGCTACCTTTTATGACTCTAAGGAAGAGACCCTGCCAGGCTGCATTTGGCTGAAAATCACAAGGGGCTGGAAAGTGCTACCTGGAAAGTCAGTGGAAGAGGCCACAGTGCCTAGGCCCCACCGCCCGGGTAGGGGCTTCCCCAAGCCCGGGAACGTCAAGGCACCCTCCTCAGAGCTAATGCCCCATGTGTGCTCTGTAGCAGAGAGCTCTGGAGACTAGGTCTGTTCTGACTGGGAAACTGAGGCCCTGGAGGCAGAGCCATTGTTGTGGCTTCTTAACAGCAAACACCTCTTTCACCAGGGAAGATTGAATAAGCACTCCCTTGGGCTACCTTTTATGACTCTAAGGAAGAGACCCTGCCAGGCTGCCTTTGGCTGAAAATCACAAGGGGCTGGAAAGTGCTACCTGGAAAGTCAGTGGAAGAGGCCACAGTGCCTAGGCCCCACCGCCCGGGTAGGGCTTCCCCAAGCCAGGGAACCTCAAGGAACACTCCTCAGAGCTATTGCCCCATGTGTGCCCTGTAGCAGAGAGCTCTGGAGACTAGGTCTGTTCTGACTGGGAAACTGAGGCCCTGGGAGCAGACCCATTGTTGTGGCTATTAACAGAGAAACACCTCTTGCACCAGGGAAGCTTGAATAAGCACTCCCTTGGGCTACCTTTTATGACTCTAAGGAAGAGTCCCTGCCAGGCTGCCTTTGGCTTAAAATCAAAAGGGGCTTGAAAGTGCTACCTGGAAAGTCAGGGGAAGAGGCCACAGTGCCTAGGCCCCACCGCCCCGGTCGGGCTTCCCCAAGCCAGGGAACCTCAAGGAACACTTCTCAGAGCTATTTCCCCAGGTGTGCTCTGTAGCAGAGAGCTCTGGAGACTAGGTCTGTTCTGACTGGGAAACTGAGGCCCTGGGAGCAGACCCATTGTTGTGGCTTCTTAGCAGACAAACACCTCTTGCACCAGGGAAGCCTGAATAAGCACTCCCTTGGGCTACCTTTTATGACTCTAAGGAAGAGACCCTGCCAGGCTGCATTTGGCTGAAAATCACAAGGGGCTGGAAAGTGCTACCTGGAAAGTCAGTGGAAGAGGCCACAGTGCCTAGGCCCCACCGCCCGGGTAGGGCTTCCCAAAGCCCGGGAACGTCAAGGAACACTCCTCAGAGCTATTGCCCCCATGTGTGCTCTGTAGCAGAGAGCTCTGGAGACTAGGTCTGTTCTGACTGGGAAACTGAGGCCCTGGGAGCAGACCCATTGTTGTGGCTTCTTAACAGACAAACACCTCTTTCACCAGGGAAGCTTGAATAAGCACTCCCTTGGGCTACCTTTTACTGACTCTAAGGAAGAGACCCTGCCAGGCTGCCTTTGGCTGAAAATCACAAGGGGCTGGAAAGTGCTACCTGGAAAGTCAGTGGAAGAGGCCACAGTGCCTAGGCCCCACCGCCCCCCGGGTAGGGCTTCCCCAAGCCAGGGAACCTCAAGGAACACTCCTCAGAGCTATTGCCCCATGTGTGCTCTGTAGCAGAGAGCTCTGGAGACTAGGTCTGTTCTGACTGGGAAACTGAGGCCCTGGGAGCAGACCCATTGTTGTGGCTTCTTAACAGCCAAACACCTCTTGCACCAGGGAAGCCTGAATTAGCACTCCCTTGGGGCTACCTTTTATGACTCTAAGGAAGAGACCCTGCCAGGCTGTCTTTGGCTGAAAATCACAAGGGGCTGGAAAGTGCTACCTGGAAAGTCAGTGGAAGAGGCCACAGTGCCTAGGCCCCACCGCCCGGGTAGGGCTTCCCCAAGCCCGGGAACCTAAAGGAACACTCCTCAGAGCTATTGCCCCATGTGTGCTCTGTAGCAGAAAGCTCTGGAGACTACTAGGTCTGTTCTGACTGGGAAACTGAGACTCTGGGAGCAGACCCATTGTTGTGCTTTCTTAACACACAAAACACCTCTTGCACCAGGGAAGCTTGAATAAGCACTCCCTTGGGTTACCTTTTATGACTCTAAGGAAGAGACCCTGCCAGGCTGCCTTTGGCTGAAAATCACAAGGGGCTGGAAAGTGCTACCTGGAAAGTCAGTGGAAGAGATCACAGTGCCTAGGCCCCACCGCCCGGGTAGGGCTTCCCCAAGCCAGGGAACCTCAAGGAACACTCCTCAGAGCTATTGCCCCATGTGTGCTCTGTAGCAGAGGGCTCTGGAGGCTACTAGGTCTGTTTTGACTGGAAACCGAGGACCTCGGAACTGGCCCATGGCTGTGGCTTCTTAACAGATAAACACCTCTTGTACCAGGGAAGCTTGAATAAGCACTACCTTGGGCTACCTTTTATGACTCTAAGGAAGAGACCCTGCCAGGCTGCCTGTGGCTGAAAATCACAAGGGGTGGAATGTGCTACCTGAAAAGTCAGTGGAAGGGATCACAGTGCCTAGGCCCCACCGCCCGGTAGGGCTTCCCCAAGCCAGGGAATCTCACGGAACACTCCTCAGAGCTATTGCCCCATGTGTGCTCTGTAGCAGTGAGCTCTGGAGACTAGGTCTGTTCTGACTGGGAAACTGAGGCCCTGGGAGCAGACCCATTTGTTTTGGCTTCTTAACAGCCAAACACCTCTTGCACCAGGGAAGCCTGAATAAGCACTCCCTTGGGCTACCTTTTATGACTCTAAGGAAGAGACCCTGCCAGGCTGTCTTTGGCTGAAAATCACAAGGGGCTGGAAAGTGCTACCTGGAAAGTCAGTGGAAGAGGCCACAGTGCCTAGGCCCCACCGCCCGGGTAGGGCTTCCCCAAGCCCGTGAACGTCAAGGCACCCTCCTCAGAGCTATTGCCCCATGTGTGCTCTGTAGCAGAGAGCTCTGGAGACTAGGCTTGGTCTGAACTAGGAAACTGAGGCCTGGAGGCAAACCCATTGTTGTCTCTTCATAACAGCAAACACCTGTTTCGCCAGGGAAGATTGGATCCCTTGGGCTACCTTTTATGACTCTAAGGAAGAGACCCTGCCAGGCTGTCTTTGGCTGAAAATCACAAGGGGCTGGAAAGTGCTACCTGGAAAGTCAGTGGAAGAGGCCACAGTGCCTAGGCCCCCCCGCCCGGGTAGGGCTTCCCCAAGCCAGGGAACATCAAGTAACACTCCTCAGAGCTATTGCCCCATGTGTGCTCTGTAGCAGAAAGCTCTGGAGACTACTAGGTCTGTTCTGACTGGGAAACTGAGACCCTGGGAGCAGACCCATTGTTGTGCCTTCTTAACAGAGAAACACCTCTTGCACCAGGGAAGCTTGAATAAGCACTCCCTTGGCTTACTTTTTATGACTCCAACGAAGAGACACTGCCAGGCTGCCTTTTTGCTGAAAATCACAAGGGGCTGGAAAGTGCTACCTGGAAAGTCAGTGGAAGAGATCACAGTGCCTAGGTGCCACCGCCGGGGTAGGACTTCCCCAAGCCAGGGAACCT
>JAGTYA010000610.1:0-21181 GCA_024291935.2 Okapia johnstoni | reverse complement strand
ACCCGCCGCAAGTCGAGAAACCCCCCGTGAAGGCCACGCCCCCCCCATAGAGGGAGGAGGCGACCTTGGCTCCTGCAGTGGGGCATGGATGGAGATGACATGCACACCGGCACCTGTCCGTGCTCATTCCGAACGGCTTGAATCAGGTCGCGGTGAAATCTCCAGGTGTCCCAAGCTCGAGATCCCCGGGCCAAAGCTTTGCCAGAAAAAGCGTGGGTCGAGAGCCTTCGCTCATAGCGCTCGTCACGCGTAAGAGGGCGTTCCCCCGGGTCACCCTCCCACGTCCTTGAGCCCGACGGGTAGGTACCGTTGCTGATCTGCATGCGACCGAGGAGCCCCCTGTCCTTCTCTCTCCGTGGCGACTGCAAGACTATGCGCCTGGACTCCCCTCATTCTAGGCGCCCCCAAGAGAGGAGTTCCCTAAAGACTGAGATGTATCCCGTGGTCCACAGGCGCGCGATCGCTCGGGAGTGTCCCTCAGTGGGCACACGCTCGCAGAAGGGCGCCGCTCCGCGATTCGCGCACGTCTGGCGCGACTCTCGGAAAAGGGGGGTACAATAGTCCCTGCGAATGCCATCGCAGTGGGTAGCAATCCACTCGCACCTATAGAGCGATGGCCCATCAAGTAACCTAGGCATTTCCCTGAAGAGTTCGAAGAAAGAGAGGCTCCCAGTAGAGGCTTGGACTTCCTCTATCGTCCTTCAAGACCTGAGAGTCTCGTAGAACCCACCAGAGGGCAAGAGAGCGGGGTCAGTTCTATACATGAGGTAACCCCAGATGACAGGGGAGAGTCATCAAGGCAGCCACCTGGCTCCAATTGTCTTAAAGAAAGAGACGCTGGGTTTTTCTCATGGACGATATAGACGAGATAGCAACCCCGATGGCTGATGTCAAGAAAGGGCCTGGTCGCACAGTATCAGAGGACCACTACAACCGCTTAGGCTCATGCGTACCGCGCGGAAAAGCACGACCTTCGCCCCCCTGGCATTCGAGGGTTCCGTCCTCTGGAAAAGCCCTTTGCGCCCATGCCCTTGGGCTTGCGTGACTGTGAGAGAAAGGATGAGGTCCCCTCGACTCCCTGGAGGCCACCCCACAGGTGCCAGTTTATACCTGTCCCCCTGTCCCCAAGCTGACGGGGACCCCCGAGGGTCCTAGCTCCATGCCTGACGGCGGACCCAGGGCGCTGCAGCGCGCCTCCTGGCGAATCCCGAGGGCTGCTCGGGCCCCCTGTCCGCTCGAAAGGAGGCATGGCGACCCCGCTGGGCATGGCTAACGGGGAGAGACGGGGCCGGGGTACCCGCCGCAAACTCGAGAATGCACCGCCGCAAGTCGAGAACACCCCCCCCCGTGAGGCCACGCCCATAGAGGGAGGGAGGAGGCGCTTTTCCCTTTTGCAGGGCATGGAGAGCATGCCCCGGCACCTGTTCCGGCTTCCGAACGGGGCTTGACTCTCTTGCGGGCGACTCCAGGTGTGTCCCCCGAGATCCCCGGGCCAACCTGCCAAGAAAGCGGGGCTTCCCGCCACACACGCGAGGGGCGTCCCCCCGGGCCCCCCCTCCTTGCGAGACGGGGCCCTTGGGATCTGCAGCGACGACGCGAGAGCCGTCCTGCCTTCTCTCTGGCGCTGCACGTGGAGGCTGGACTCCCTCTAGGCGCCCCCAGAGGTTCCCTGGGGATACCCGTGTCCACAGGCGAGCGGAACCCTGAGTCTCCAGAGAGGCCCGCTCGCGAGGGGCCCCCCGTTCTCGCCTCTCCTGAGGTTCGAGAAGAGGGCCCCAAGGGGCCAGTTCCGGGCCGCAAGACCAAAGGTCCCCGAGGAACCCCCATCGGCAAGCGAGTCCAGTTCCCTGGACGTGAGGCGAGGGGAAGCCCAGCAGCCCCTGGCGATGTCAAAGGAGGCCTGGACTTCTCAGAGGCAACAAGAGAGGCTCCCCGAGGCGCCACGCCCCCGATTCAGAGAGGCCACCCCCAGCTTCCCCCTGCGCCGCGCGGAAAAGCACGACCTTCGCCCCTGCATTCGAGGGGAAGCCCGATTGCCCTTGGCTGTGACCGGAGAGAAAGGCTGAGTCCCCTCGACTCCCTGGAGGCCACCCCACAGGTGCCAGTTATACCTGTCCCCTCCCCCCCTCCTCCGGGGACCCCCGAGGGTCCTAGCTCCATGCCTGACGCGGACCCAGGGGGCGCTGCAGCGCCTCCTGGCGAATCCCGAGGCTGCTCGGGCCCCTGTCCGCTCGAAAGGAGGCATGGCGACCCCGCTGGGCTAACGGGGGAGACGGGCCGGGGTACCCGCCGCAACTCGAGAATGCACCGCCGCAAGTCGAGAACACCCCCGTGAGGCCACGCCCATAGAGGGAGGAGGCGCTTTTCCCTTGCAGGGCATGGAGAGCATGCCCCGGCACCTGTTCCGGCTCCGAACGGGGCTTGACTCCTTGCGGGCGACTCCAGGTGTCCCCCGAGATCCCCGGGCCAACCTGCCAAGAAAGCGGGGCTTCCCGCCACACCGCGAGGGCGTCCCCCGGGCCCCCCTCCTTGCGAGACGGGGCCCTTGGGATCTGCAGCGACTCGAGAGCCGTCCTGCCTTCTCTCTGGCGCTGCAACGGAGGCTGGACTCCCTCTAGGCGCCCCCAGAGGTTCCCTGGGATACCCGTGTCCACAGGCGAGCGGAACCCTGAGTCTCCAGAGGCCGCTCGCGAGGGGCCCCCCGTCGCCGTCGGCCCCCTCCTCTCGAAAGGGGGGTCCAATCCCCTTCCTGAATGCCATCGCAATCCCTACATTCCCTCGCACCTCCAGAGCGGGACTCTCGCCTCTCCTGAGGTTCGAGAAGAGGCCCCAAGGGGCCAGTTCCGGCCGCAAGACCAAAGGTCCCCGAGGAACCCCCATCGGCAAGCGAGTCCAGTTCCCTGGACGTGAGGCGAGGGGAAGCCCAGCAGCCCCTGGCGATGTCAAAGGAGGCCTGGACTTCTCAGAGGCAACAAGAGAGGCTCCCCGAGGCGCCACGCCCCCCGATTCAGAGAGGCCACCCCCGCTTCCCCCTGCGCCGCGCGGAAAAGCACGACCTTCGCCCCTGCATTCGAGGGGAAGCCCGATTGCCCTTGGCTGTGACCGGAGAGAAAGGCTGAGTCCCCTCGACTCCCTGGAGGCCACCCCACAGGTGCCAGTTATACCTGTCCCCTCCCCCCCCCCGGGGGACCCCCGAGGGTCCTAGCTCCATGCCTGACGCGGACCCAGGGCGCTGCAGCGCCTCCCTGGCGAATCCCGAGGCTGCTCGGGCCCCTGTCCGCTCGAAAAAGGAGGCATGGCGACCCCGCCCGCTGGGCTAACGGGGGAGACGGGCCGGGGTACCCCGCCGCAACTCGAGAATGCACCGCCGCCGCAAGTCGAGAACACCCCCGTGAGGCCACGCCCATAGAGGGAGGAGGCGCTTTTTCCCTTGCAGGGCATGGAGAGCATGCCCCGGCACCTGTTCCGGCTCCTCCGAACGGGGCTTGACTCCTTGCGGGCGACTCCAGGTGTCCCCCGAGATCCCCGGGCCAACCTGCCAAGAAAGCGGGGCTTCCCGCCACACCGCGAGGGCGTCCCCCGGGCCCCCCCCTCCTTGCGAGACGGGGCCCTTGGGATCTGCAGCGACGCGAGAGCCGTCCTGCCTTCTCTCTGGCGCTGCAACGGAGGCTGGACTCCCTCTAGGCGCCCCCAGAGGTTCCCTGGGATACCCGTGTCCACAGGCGAGCGGAACCCTGAGTCTCCAGAGGCCGCTCGCGAGGGGCCCCCCGTCGCCGTCGGCCCCTCCTCTCGAAAGGGGGGTCCAATCCCCTTCCTGAATGCCATCGCAATCCCTACATTCCCTCGCACCTCCAGAGCGGGACTCTCGCCTCTCCTGAGGTTCGAGAAGAGGCCCCAAGGGGCCAGTTCCGGCCGCAAGACCAAAGGTCCCCGAGGAACCCCCATCGGCAAGCGAGTCCAGTTCCCTGGACGTGAGGCGAGGGGAAGCCCAGCAGCCCCTGGCGATGTCAAAGGAGGCCTGGACTTCTCAGAGGCAACAAGAGAGGCTCCCCGAGGCGCCACGCCCCCGATTCAGAGAGGCCACCCCCCCGCTTCCCCCTGCGCCGCGCGGAAAAGCACGACCTTCGCCCCTGCATTCGAGGGGAAGCCCGATTGCCCTTGGCTGTGACCGGAGAGAAAGGCTGAGTCCCCTCGACTCCCTGGAGGCCACCCCACAGGTGCCAGTTATACCTGTCCCCTCCCCCCCTCCGGGGACCCCCGAGGGTCCTAGCTCCATGCCTGACGCGGACCCAGGGCGCTGCAGCGCCTCCTGGCGAATCCCGAGGCTGCTCGCGCCCCTGTCCGCTCGAAAGGAGGCATGGCGACCCCGCTGGGCTAAACGGGGGAGACGGGCCGGGGTACCCGCCGCAACTCGAGAATGCACCGCCGCAAGTCGAGAACACCCCCGTGAGGCCACGCCCATAGAGGGAGGAGGCGCTTTTCCCTTGCAGGGCATGGAGAGCATGCCCCGGCACCTGTTCCGGCTCCGAACGGGGCTTGACTCCTTGCGGGCGACTCCAGGTGTCCCCCGAGATCCCCGGGCCAACCTGCCAAGAAAGCGGGGCTTCCCGCCACACCGCGAGGGCGTCCCCCGGGCCCCCCCTCCTTGCGAGACGGGGCCCTTGGGATCTGCAGCGACGCGAGAGCCGTCCTGCCTTCTCTCTGGCGCTGCAACGGAGGCTGGACTCCCTCTAGGCGCCCCCAGAGGTTCCCTGGGATACCCGTGTCCACAGGCGAGCGGAACCCTGAGTCTCCAGAGGCCGCTCGCGAGGGGCCCCCCGTCGCCGTCGGCCCCTCCCTCTCGAAAGGGGGGTCCAATCCCCTTCCTGAATGCCATCGCAATCCCTACATTCCCTCGCACCTCCAGAGCGGGACTCTCGCCTCTCCTGAGGTTCGAGAAGAGGCCCCAAGGGGCCAGTTCCGGCCGCAAGACCAAAGGTCCCCGAGGAACCCCCATCGGCAAGCGAGTCCAGTTCCCTGGACGTGAGGCGAGGGGAAGCCCAGCAGCCCCTGGCGATGTCAAAGGAGGCCTGGACTTCTCAGAGGCAACAAGAGAGGCTCCCCGAGGCGCCACGCCCCCGATTCAGAGAGGCCACCCCCGCTTCCCCCTGCGCCGCGCGGAAAAGCACGACCTTCGCCCCTGCATTCGAGGGGAAGCCCGATTGCCCTTGGCTGTGACCGGAGAGAAAGGCTGAGTCCCCTCGACTCCCTGGAGGCCACCCCACAGGTGCCAGTTATACCTGTCCCCTCCCCCCCTCCGGGGACCCCCGAGGGTCCTAGCTCCATGCCTGACGCGGACCCAGGGCGCTGCAGCGCCTCCTGGCGAATCCCGAGGCTGCTCGGGCCCCTGTCCGCTCGAAAGGAGGCATGGCGACCCCGCTGGGCTAACGGGGGAGACGGGCCGGGGTACCCGCCGCAACTCGAGAATGCACCGCCGCAAGTCGAGAACACCCCCGTGAGGCCACGCCCATAGAGGGAGGAGGCGCTTTTCCCTTGCAGGGCATGGAGAGCATGCCCCGGCACCTGTTCCGGCTCCGAACGGGGCTTGACTCCTTGCGGGCGACTCCAGGTGTCCCCCGAGATCCCCGGGCCAACCTGCCAAGAAAGCGGGGCTTCCCGCCACACCGCGAGGGCGTCCCCCGGGCCCCCCCTCCTTGCGAGACGGGGCCCTTGGGATCTGCAGCGACGCGAGAGCCGTCCTGCCTTCTCTCTGGCGCTGCAACGGAGGCTGGACTCCCTCTAGGCGCCCCCAGAGGTTCCCTGGGATACCCGTGTCCACAGGCGAGCGGAACCCTGAGTCTCCAGAGGCCGCTCGCGAGGGGCCCCCCGTCGCCGTCGGCCCCTCCTCTCGAAAGGGGGGTCCAATCCCCTTCCTGAATGCCATCGCAATCCCTACATTCCCTCGCACCTCCAGAGCGGGACTCTCGCCTCTCCTGAGGTTCGAGAAGAGGCCCCAAGGGGCCAGTTCCGGCCGCAAGACCAAAGGTCCCCGAGGAACCCCCATCGGCAAGCGAGTCCAGTTCCCTGGACGTGAGGCGAGGGGAAGCCCAGCAGCCCCTGGCGATGTCAAAGGAGGCCTGGACTTCTCAGAGGCAACAAGAGAGGCTCCCCGAGGCGCCACGCCCCCGATTCAGAGAGGCCACCCCCGCTTCCCCCTGCGCCGCGCGGAAAAGCACGACCTTCGCCCCTGCATTCGAGGGGAAGCCCGATTGCCCTTGGCTGTGACCGGAGAGAAAGGCTGAGTCCCCTCGACTCCCTGGAGGCCACCCCACAGGTGCCAGTTATACCTGTCCCCTCCCCCCCTCCGGGGACCCCCGAGGGTCCTAGCTCCATGCCTGACGCGGACCCAGGGCGCTGCAGCGCCTCCTGGCGAATCCCGAGGCTGCTCGGGCCCCTGTCCGCTCGAAAGGAGGCATGGCGACCCCGCTGGGCTAACGGGGGAGACGGGCCGGGGTACCCGCCGCAACTCGAGAATGCACCGCCGCAAGTCGAGAACAACCCCGTGAGGCCACGCCCATAGAGGGAGGAGGCGCTTTTCCCTTGCAGGGCATGGAGAGCATGCCCCGGCACCTGTTCCGGCTCCGAACGGGGCTTGACTCCTTGCGGGCGACTCCAGGTGTCCCCCGAGATCCCCGGGCCAACCTGCCAAGAAAGCGGGGCTTCCCGCCACACCGCGAGGGCGTCCCCCGGGCCCCCCCTCCTTGCGAGACGGGGCCCTTGGGATCTGCAGCGACGCGAGAGCCGTCCTGCCTTCTCTCTGGCGCTGCAACGGAGGCTGGACTCCCTCTAGGCGCCCCCAGAGGTTCCCTGGGATACCCGTGTCCACAGGCGAGCGGAACCCTGAGTCTCCAGAGGCCGCTCGCGAGGGGCCCCCCGTCGCCGTCGGCCCCTCCTCTCGAAAGGGGGGGTCCAATCCCCTTCCTGAATGCCATCGCAATCCCTACATTCCCTCGCACCTCCAGAGCGGGACTCTCGCCTCTCCTGAGGTTCGAGAAGAGGCCCCAAGGGGCCAGTTCCGGCCGCAAGACCAAAGGTCCCCGAGGAACCCCCATCGGCAAGCGAGTCCAGTTCCCTGGACGTGAGGCGAGGGGAAGCCCAGCAGCCCCTGGCGATGTCAAAGGAGGCCTGGACTTCTCAGAGGCAACAAGAGAGGCTCCCCGAGGCGCCACGCCCCCGATTCAGAGAGGCCACCCCCGCTTCCCCCTGCGCCGCGCGGAAAAAAGCACGACCTTCGCCCCTGCATTCGAGGGGAAGCCCGATTGCCCTTGGCTGTGACCGGAGAGAAAGGCTGAGTCCCCTCGACTCCCTGGAGGCCACCCCACAGGTGCCAGTTATACCTGTCCCCTCCCCCCCTCCGGGGACCCCCGAGGGTCCTAGCTCCATGCCTGACGCGGACCCAGGGCGCTGCAGCGCCTCCTGGCGAATCCCGAGGCTGCTCGGGCCCCTGTCCGCTCGAAAGGAGGCATGGCGACCCCGCTGGGCTAACGGGGGAGACGGGCCGGGGTACCCGCCGCAACTCGAGAATGCACCGCCGCAAGTCGAGAACACCCCCGTGAGGCCACGCCCATAGAGGGAGGAGGCGCTTTTCCCTTGCAGGGCATGGAGAGCATGCCCCGGCACCTGTTCCGGCTCCGAACGGGGCTTGACTCCTTGCGGGCGACTCCAGGTGTCCCCCGAGATCCCCGGGCCAACCTGCCAAGAAAGCGGGGCTTCCCGCCACACCGCGAGGGCGTCCCCCGGGCCCCCCTCCTTGCGAGACGGGGCCCTTGGGATCTGCAGCGACGCGAGAGCCGTCCTGCCTTCTCTCTGGCGCTGCAACGGAGGCTGGACTCCCTCTAGGCGCCCCCAGAGGTTCCCTGGGATACCCGTGTCCACAGGCGAGCGGAACCCTGAGTCTCCAGAGGCCGCTCGCGAGGGGCCCCCCCGTCGCCGTCGGCCCCTCCTCTCGAAAGGGGGGTCCAATCCCCTTCCTGAATGCCATCGCAATCCCTACATTCCCTCGCACCTCCAGAGCGGGACTCTCGCCTCTCCTGAGGTTCGAGAAGAGGCCCCAAGGGGCCAGTTCCGGCCGCAAGACCAAAGGTCCCCGAGGAACCCCCATCGGCAAGCGAGTCCAGTTCCCTGGACGTGAGGCGAGGGGAAGCCCAGCAGCCCCTGGCGATGTCAAAGGAGGCCTGGACTTCTCAGAGGCAACAAGAGAGGCTCCCCGAGGCGCCACGCCCCCGATTCAGAGAGGCCACCCCCGCTTCCCCCTGCGCCGCGCGGAAAAGCACGACCTTCGCCCCTGCATTCGAGGGGAAGCCCGATTGCCCTTGGCTGTGACCGGAGAGAAAGGCTGAGTCCCCTCGACTCCCTGGAGGCCACCCCACAGGTGCCAGTTATACCTGTCCCCTCCCCCCCTCCGGGGACCCCCGAGGGTCCTAGCTCCATGCCTGACGCGGACCCAGGGCGCTGCAGCGCCTCCTGGCGAATCCCGAGGCTGCTCGGGCCCCTGTCCGCTCGAAAGGAGGCATGGCGACCCCGCTGGGCTAACGGGGGAGACGGGCCGGGGTACCCGCCGCAACTCGAGAATGCACCGCCGCAAGTCGAGAACACCCCCGTGAGGCCACGCCCATAGAGGGAGGAGGCGCTTTTCCCTTGCAGGGCATGGAGAGCATGCCCCGGCACCTGTTCCGGCTCCGAACGGGGCTTGACTCCTTGCGGGCGACTCCAGGTGTCCCCCGAGATCCCCGGGCCAACCTGCGCGAGGGGCCCCCCGTCGCCGTCGGCCCCTCCTCTCGAAAGGGGGGTCCAATCCCCTTCCTGAATGCCATCGCAATCCCTACATTCCCTCGCACCTCCAGAGCGGGACTCTCGCCTCTCCTGAGGTTCGAGAAGAGGCCCCAAGGGGCCAGTTCCGGCCGCAAGACCAAAGGTCCCCGAGGAACCCCCATCGGCAAGCGAGTCCCAGTTCCCTGGACGTGAGGCGAGGGGAAGCCCAGCAGCCCCTGGCGATGTCAAAGGAGGCCTGGACTTCTCAGAGGCAACAAGAGAGGCTCCCCGAGGCGCCACGCCCCCGATTCAGAGAGGCCACCCCCGCTTCCCCCTGCGCCGCGCGGAAAAGCACGACCTTCGCCCCTGCATTCGAGGGGAAGCCCGATTGCCCTTGGCTGTGACCGGAGAGAAAGGCTGAGTCCCCTCGACTCCCTGGAGGCCACCCCACAGGTGCCAGTTATACCTGTCCCCTCCCCCCCTCCGGGGACCCCCGAGGGTCCTAGCTCCATGCCTGACGCGGACCCAGGGCGCTGCAGCGCCTCCTGGCGAATCCCGAGGCTGCTCGGGCCCCTGTCCGCTCGAAAGGAGGCATGGCGACCCCGCTGGGCTAACGGGGGAGACGGGCCGGGGTACCCGCCGCAACTCGAGAATGCACCGCCGCAAGTCGAGAACACCCCCGTGAGGCCACGCCCATAGAGGGAGGAGGCGCTTTTCCCTTGCAGGGCATGGAGAGCATGCCCCGGCACCTGTTCCGGCTCCGAACGGGGCTTGACTCCTTGCGGGCGACTCCAGGTGTCCCCCGAGATCCCCGGGCCAACCTGCCAAGAAAGCGGGGCTTCCCGCCACACCGCGAGGGCGTCCCCCGGGCCCCCCTCCTTGCGAGACGGGGCCCTTGGGATCTGCAGCGACGCGAGAGCCGTCCTGCCTTCTCTCTGGCGCTGCAACGGAGGCTGGACACCCTCTAGGCGCCCCCAGAGGTTCCCTGGGATACCCGTGTCCACAGGCGAGCGGAACCCTGAGTCTCCAGAGGCCGCTCGCGAGGGGCCCCCCGTCGCCGTCGGCCCCTCCTCTCGAAAGGGGGGTCCAATCCCCTTCCTGAATGCCATCGCAATCCCTACATTCCCTCGCACCTCCAGAGCGGGACTCTCGCCTCTCCTGAGGTTCGAGAAGAGGCCCCAAGGGGCCAGTTCCGGCCGCAAGACCAAAGGTCCCCGAGGAACCCCCATCGGCAAGCGAGTCCAGTTCCCTGGACGTGAGGCGAGGGGAAGCCCAGCAGCCCCTGGCGATGTCAAAGGAGGCCTGGACTTCTCAGAGGCAACAAGAGAGGCTCCCCGAGGCGCCACGCCCCCCGATTCAGAGAGGCCACCCCCGCTTCCCCCTGCGCCGCGCGGAAAAAAGCACGACCTTCGCCCCTGCATTCGAGGGGAAGCCCGATTGCCCTTGGCTGTGACCGGAGAGAAAGGCTGAGTCCCCTCGACTCCCTGGAGGCCACCCCACAGGTGCCAGTTATACCTGTCCCCTCCCCCCCTCCGGGGACCCCCGAGGGTCCTAGCTCCATGCCTGACGCGGACCCAGGGCGCTGCAATGCCTCCTGGCGAATCCCGAGGCTGCTCGGGCCCCTGTCCGCTCGAAAGGAGGCATGGCGACCCCGCTGGGCTAACGGGGGAGACGGGCCGGGGTACCCGCCGCAACTCGAGAATGCACCGCCGCAAGTCGAGAACACCCCCGTGAGGCCACGCCCATAGAGGGAGGAGGCGCTTTTCCCTTGCAGGGCATGGAGAGCATGCCCCGTCACCTGTTCCGGCTCCGAACGGGGCTTGACTCCTTGCGGGCGACTCCAGGTGTCCCCCGAGATCCCCGGGCCAACCTGCCAAGAAAGCGGGGCTTCCCGCCACACCGCGAGGGCGTCCCCCGGGCCCCCCCCTCCTTGCGAGACGGGGCCCTTGGGATCTGCAGCGACGCGAGAGCCGTCCTGCCTTCTCTCTGGCGCTGCAACGGAGGCTGGACTCCCTCTAGGCGCCCCCCCAGAGGTTCCCTGGGATACCCGTGTCCACAGGCGAGCGGAACCCTGAGTCTCCAGAGGCCGCTCGCGAGGGGCCCCCCCGTCGCCGTCGGCCCCTCCTCTCGAAAGGGGGGTCCAATCCCCTTCCTGAATGCCATCGCAATCCCTACATTCCCTCGCACCTCCAGAGCGGGACTCTCGCCTCTCCTGAGGTTCGAGAAGAGGCCCCAAGGGGCCAGTTCCGGCCGCAAGACCAAAGGTCCCCGAGGAACCCCCATCGGCAAGCGAGTCCAGTTCCCTGGACGTGAGGCGAGGGGAAGCCCAGCAGCCCCTGGCGATGTCAAAGGAGGCCTGGACTTCTCAGAGGCAACAAGAGAGGCTCCCCGAGGCGCCACGCCCCCCCGATTCAGAGAGGCCACCCCCGCTTCCCCCTGCGCCGCGCGGAAAAAAAGCACGACCTTCGCCCCTGCATTCGAGGGGAAGCCCGATTGCCCTTGGCTGTGACCGGAGAGAAAAGGCTGAGTCCCCTCGACTCCCTGGAGGCCACCCCACAGGTGCCAGTTATACCTGTCCCCTCCCCCCCTCCGGGACCCCCGAGGGTCCTAGCTCCATGCCTGACGCGGACCCAGGGCGCTGCAGCGCCTCCTGGCGAATCCCGAGGCTGCTCGGGCCCCTGTCCGCTCGAAAAGGAGGCATGGCGACCCCGCTGGGCTAACGGGGGAGACGGGCCGGGGTACCCGCCGCAACTCGAGAATGCACCGCCGCAAGTCGAGAACACCCCCGTGAGGCCACGCCCATAGAGGGAGGAGGCGCTTTTCCCTTGCAGGGCATGGAGAGCATGCCCCGGCACCTGTTCCGGCTCCGAACGGGGCTTGACTCCTTGCGGGCGACTCCAGGTGTCCCCCGAGATCCCCGGGCCAACCTGCCAAGAAAGCGGGGCTTCCCGCCACACCGCGAGGGCGTCCCCCGGGCCCCCCTCCTTGCGAGACGGGGCCCTTGGGATCTGCAGCGACGCGAGAGCCGTCCTGCCTTCTCTCTGGCGCTGCAACGGAGGCTGGACTCCCTCTAGGCGCCCCCCCAGAGGTTCCCTGGGATACCCGTGTCCACAGGCGAGCGGAACCCTGAGTCTCCAGAGGCCGCTCGCGAGGGGCCCCCCGTCGCCGTCGGCCCCTCCTCTCGAAAGGGGGGTCCAATCCCCTTCCTGAATGCCATCGCAATCCCTACATTCCCTCGCACCTCCAGAGCGGGACTCTCGCCTCTCCTGAGGTTCGAGAAGAGGCCCCAAGGGGCCAGTTCCGGCCGCAAGACCAAAGGTCCCCGAGGAACCCCCCATCGGCAAGCGAGTCCAGTTCCCTGGACGTGAGGCGAGGGGAAGCCCAGCAGCCCCTGGCGATGTCAAAGGAGGCCTGGACTTCTCAGAGGCAACAAGAGAGGCTCCCCGAGGCGCCACGCCCCCCGATTCAGAGAGGCCACCCCCGCTTCCCCCTGCGCCGCGCGGAAAAGCACGACCTTCGCCCCTGCATTCGAGGGGAAGCCCGATTGCCCTTGGCTGTGACCGGAGAGAAAAAGGCTGAGTCCCCTCGACTCCCTGGAGGCCACCCCACAGGTGCCAGTTATACCTGTCCCCTCCCCCCCTCCGGGGACCCCCGAGGGTCCTAGCTCCATGCCTGACGCGGACCCAGGGCGCTGCAGCGCCTCCTGGCGAATCCCGAGGCTGCTCGGGCCCCTGTCCGCTCGAAAGGAGGCATGGCGACCCCGCTGGGCTAACGGGGGAGACGGGCCGGGGTACCCGCCGCAACTCGAGAATGCACCGCCGCAAGTCGAGAACACCCCCGTGAGGCCACGCCCATAGAGGGAGGAGGCGCTTTTTTTTCCTTGCAGGGCATGGAGAGCATGCCCCGGCACCTGTTCCGGCTCCGAACGGGGCTTGACTCCTTGCGGGCGACTCCAGGTGTCCCCCGAGATCCCCGGGCCAACCTGCCAAGAAAGCGGGGCTTCCCGCCACACACACGCGAGGGCGTCCCCCGGGCCCCCCTCCTTGCGAGACGGGGCCCTTGGGATCTGCAGCGACGCGAGAGCCGTCCTGCCTTCTCTCTGGCGCTGCAACGGAGGCTGGACTCCCTCTAGGCGCCCCCAGAGGTTCCCTGGGATACCCGTGTCCACAGGCGAGCGGAACCCTGAGTCTCCAGAGGCCGCTCGCGAGGGGCCCCCCCGTCGCCGTCGGCCCCTCCTCTCGAAAGGGGGGTCCAATCCCCTTCCTGAATGCCATCGCAATCCCTACATTCCCTCGCACCTCCAGAGCGGGACTCTCGCCTCTCCTGAGGTTCGAGAAGAGGCCCCAAGGGGCCAGTTCCGGCCGCAAGACCAAAGGTCCCCGAGGAACCCCCATCGGCAAGCGAGTCCAGTTCCCTGGACGTGAGGCGAGGGGAAGCCCAGCAGCCCCTGGCGATGTCAAAGGAGGCCTGGACTTCTCAGAGGCAACAAGAGAGGCTCCCCGAGGCGCCACGCCCCCGATTCAGAGAGGCCACCCCCGCTTCCCCCCTGCGCCGCGCGGAAAAGCACGACCTTCGCCCCTGCATTCGAGGGGAAGCCCGATTGCCCTTGGCTGTGACCGGAGAGAAAGGCTGAGTCCCCTCGACTCCCTGGAGGCCACCCCACAGGTGCCAGTTATACCTGTCCCCTCCCCCCCTCCGGGGACCCCCGAGGGTCCTAGCTCCATGCCTGACGCGGACCCAGGGCGCTGCAGCGCCTCCTGGCGAATCCCGAGGCTGCTCGGGCCCCTGTCCGCTCGAAAGGAGGCATGGCGACCCCGCTGGGCTAACGGGGGAGACGGGCCGGGGTACCCGCCGCAACTCGAGAATGCACCGCCGCAAGTCGAGAACACCCCCGTGAGGCCCACGCCCATAGAGGGAGGAGGCGCTTTTCCCCTTGCAGGGCATGGAGAGCATGCCCCGGCACCTGTTCCGGCTCCGAACGGGGCTTGACTCCTTGCGGGCGACTCCAGGTGTCCCCCGAGATCCCCGGGCCAACCTGCCAAGAAAGCGGGGCTTCCCGCCACACCGCGAGGGCGTCCCCCGGGCCCCCCCCTCCTTGCGAGACGGGGCCCTTGGGATCTGCAGCGACGCGAGAGCCGTCCTGCCTTCTCTCTGGCGCTGCAACGGAGGCTGGACTCCCTCTAGGCGCCCCCAGAGGTTCCCTGGGATACCCGTGTCCACAGGCGAGCGGAACCCTGAGTCTCCAGAGGCCGCTCGCGAGGGGCCCCCCCGTCCCCGTCGGCCCCTCCTCTCGAAAGGGGGGTCCAATCCCCTTCCTGAATGCCATCGCAATCCCTACATTCCCTCGCACCTCCAGAGCGGGACTCTCGCCTCTCCTGAGGTTCGAGAAGAGGCCCCAAGGGGCCAGTTCCGGCCGCAAGACCAAAGGTCCCCGAGGAACCCCCATCGGCAAGCGAGTCCAGTTCCCTGGACGTGAGGCGAGGGGAAGCCCAGCAGCCCCTGGCGATGTCAAAGGAGGCCTGGACTTCTCAGAGGCAACAAGAGAGGCTCCCCGAGGCGCCACGCCCCCGATTCAGAGAGGCCACCCCCCCGCTTCCCCCTGCGCCGCGCGGAAAAGCACGACCTTCGCCCCTGCATTCGAGGGGAAGCCCGATTGCCCTTGGCTGTGACCGGAGAGAAAGGCTGAGTCCCCTCGACTCCCTGGAGGCCACCCCACAGGTGCCAGTTATACCTGTCCCCTCCCCCCCTCCGGGGACCCCCGAGGGTCCTAGCTCCATGCCTGACGCGGACCCAGGGCGCTGCAGCGCCTCCTGGCGAATCCCGAGGCTGCTCGGGCCCCTGTCCGCTCGAAAGGAGGCATGGCGACCCCGCTGGGCTAACGGGGGAGACGGGCCGGGGTACCCGCCGCAACTCGAGAATGCACCGCCGCAAGTCGAGAACACCCCCGTGAGGCCACGCCCATAGAGGGAGGAGGCGCTTTTTCCCTTGCAGGGCATGGAGAGCATGCCCCGGCACCTGTTTCCGGCTCCGAACGGGGCTTGACTCCTTGCGGGCGACTCCAGGTGTCCCCCGAGATCCCCGGGCCAACCTGCCAAGAAAGCGGGGCTTCCCGCCACACCGCGAGGGCGTCCCCCGGGCCCCCCCTCCTTGCGAGACGGGGCCCTTGGGATCTGCAGCGACGCGAGAGCCGTCCTGCCTTCTCTCTGGCGCTGCAACGGAGGCTGGACTCCCTCTAGGCGCCCCCAGAGGTTCCCTGGGATACCCGTGTCCACAGGCGAGCGGAACCCTGAGTCTCCAGAGGCCGCTCGCGAGGGGCCCCCCCCCGTCGCCGTCGGCCCCTCCTCTCGAAAGGGGGGTCCAATCCCCTTCCTGAATGCCATCGCAATCCCTACATTCCCTCGCACCTCCAGAGCGGGACTCTCGCCTCTCCTGAGGTTCGAGAAGAGGCCCCAAGGGGCCAGTTCCGGCCGCAAGACCAAAGGTCCCCGAGGAACCCCCATCGGCAAGCGAGTCCAGTTCCCTGGACGTGAGGCGAGGGGAAGCCCAGCAGCCCCTGGCGATGTCAAAGGAGGCCTGGACTTCTCAGAGGCAACAAGAGAGGCTCCCCGAGGCGCCACGCCCCCGATTCAGAGAGGCCACCCCCGCTTCCCCCTGCGCCGCGCGGAAAAGCACGACCTTCGCCCCTGCATTCGAGGGGAAGCCCGATTGCCCTTGGCTGTGACCGGAGAGAAAGGCTGAGTCCCCTCGACTCCCTGGAGGCCACCCCACAGGTGCCAGTTATACCTGTCCCCTCCCCCCCTCCGGGGACCCCCGAGGGTCCTAGCTCCATGCCTGACGCGGACCCAGGGCGCTGCAGCGCCTCCTGGCGAATCCCGAGGCTGCTCGGGCCCCTGTCCGCTCGAAAGGAGGCATGGCGACCCCGCTGGGCTAACGGGGGAGACGGGCCGGGGTACCCGCCGCAACTCGAGAATGCACCGCCGCAAGTCGAGAACACCCCCGTGAGGCCACGCCCATAGAGGGAGGAGGCGCTTTTTTTCCCTTGCAGGGCATGGAGAGCATGCCCCGGCACCTGTTCCGGCTCCGAACGGGGCTTGACTCCTTGCGGGCGACTCCAGGTGTCCCCCGAGATCCCCGGGCCAACCTGCCAAGAAAGCGGGGCTTCCCGCCACACAAAACCGCGAGGGCGTCCCCCGGGCCCCCCTCCTTGCGAGACGGGGCCCTTGGGATCTGCAGCGACGCGAGAGCCGTCCTGCCTTCTCTCTGGCGCTGCAACGGAGGCTGGACTCCCTCTAGGCGCCCCCAGAGGTTCCCTGGGATACCCCGTGTCCACAGGCGAGCGGAACCCTGAGTCTCCAGAGGCCGCTCGCGAGGGGCCCCCCGTCGCCGTCGGCCCCTCCTCTCCTCGAAAGGGGGGTCCAATCCCCTTCCTGAATGCCATCGCAATCCCTACATTCCCTCGCACCTCCAGAGCGGGACTCTCGCCTCTCCTGAGGTTCGAGAAGAGGCCCCAAGGGGCCAGTTCCGGCCGCAAGACCAAAGGTCCCCGAGGAACCCCCATCGGCAAGCGAGTCCAGTTCCCTGGACGTGAGGCGAGGGGAAGCCCAGCAGCCCCTGGCGATGTCAAAGGAGGCCTGGACTTCTCAGAGGCAACAAGAGAGGCTCCCCGAGGCGCCACGCCCCCCGATTCAGAGAGGCCACCCCCCTTCCCCCCTGCGCCGCGCGGAAAAGCACTGCAACGCCTCCCTGGCGAATCCCTAGGCTGCTCGGAATAGCCCCTGTCCCGCTCGAAAGGAGGGGCATGGCGACCCGCCTGGTGCTAACGGGGGAGAGACGGGTCAGAGGTACCCGCCGCAACTCGAGAATGCACCGCCGCAAGTCGAGAACACCCCCGTGAGGCCGAGCCCCATAGAGGGAGGAAGCGGCTTTGCCCTTGCAGGGCATGGAGAGCCCGTAAAAAAAAAAAATGGGGGGGTGGGGCCCCGCACCTGTTTCCGCTTCCGAACGGGGCTTCTTGACTCCTTGGGCGGACTCCAGTGGGTACCCCGAGATCCCCGGGCCAAACTGCCAAGAGAAGAGCGGGGCTGCCCCGCCACAGAACCGCGACGGGCGTCCCCCGGGCCCTCCCTCCTTGCGAGACCAACTTGGCCCTTGGAGATCATGCAAGCGACGCGAGAGCCGTCTCCTGCCTTCCCTCTATGTCTGCGCTGCAAAACGGAGGCTGGATTCCCTCTAGGCGCCCACCAGAGGTTCCCCTGGGATACTCCGATGTCCTACAGTCCGCGAGCGGAACCCTGAGTCTCCAGAGGGACGCTCGCGAGGGCCCCCACCGTCGCCCGTCGGCCCCTCCTCTCGAAAGGGGGGGGGGTCCAATCCCCTTCCTGAAGGGCGATTCAGCAATCCCTACAAGTTCCCTCGGCACTTCCAGAGCGGGAACTATCCCCGCCTCTAATGAGGTTCGAGAAGAGGCCCCAAAGGGGCCAGTTTCCGGCCCGCAAGAACAAAGGGTCCGGAGGGAACCCCCATCGGCAAGGCGATGTCCAGTCTTCCCTGGACGTGAGTCCGAGGGGGAAGCCCAGCAGCCCCCTGTGCGATGACAAAAACGGAGACCTGGAAACTATCTCAGAGGCACCAAGAGAGGTTCCACACGAGGCGCCACGCCCCCGATTCAGAGAGGCCACCCCCGCTTCCCCCTGCGTCACGCGCGCAAAAGCACGACCCAACGCCCCTAGCCATTCGAGGGGAAAGCCGGATTGCACTTGGCTCGAGAACCGGAGAGAAAGGCTGAGTCCCCCTCGAACTCCCTGGAGGCCACCACCCCACAGTTGCCCAGTTTATTACCTGTCCCCATCCCCCCCCTCCGAGAACCCCCGAGGGTCCTAGCTCCTATGCCTGAACCGCGGACCCAGGGCGCTTGCAAGCGCCTCCTGGCGAATCCCGAGGCTTGCTTCGATGCCCCTGTCCGCTCTGAAAGGAGGAATGGCGACCCCGCTGGTCTAACGGGCGGAAGACGGGCCGGGGTAACCCGACGCCAACTCGAGAATGCACCGCCGCCGCAAGTCGTAGAACACCCCCGTGAGGCCACGCCCATAGAGGGAGGAGGCGCTTTTCCCTTGCAGGGCAATGGAGAGCATCCCCGGCACCTGTTATGGCTTTCGAACGGGCTTTGACTCCTTGCGGGCGACTCCAGGTGTCCCCCGAGATCCCCTGGGCCAACCTGCCAAGAAAGCGGGGTCTAGTCCCGCCACAACACCGCGAGTGCGTCCCCCCGGGTCCCCTCCTTGCGAGACGGGGCCCTTGGTGATCTGCAGCGACGCGGAGAGCTCGTCCTGCTTTCTTCTCTGGCGCTGCAGCGGAGGCTGGACTCCCTGCTAGGAGCCCCCAGAGTTTCCCTGGGATCACCCGTGTCCCCACAGACGAGCGGAAACCTGAGTCCCTCCAGAGGCGCTGCGCTGAGGGGACCCCCCTTTCACCGTCGGCCCCCTCCTCTCGAAAGGGGGGTCCAATCCACTTCCAGAAATGCCATCGCAATCCATACAATGTTCCTCAGCAACTCCAGAGGCGGAGTCTCGAACACTCATCTGACGTTTTGAGGAAGAGGTCCCAAGGGGCCAGTTCAGCCAAGCAAGAACCAAAGGTCCCCGTGGGAACCCCCATCGGCAAAGGCGTCCAGTTCCCTGGACGTGAGGCGTGGGGAAAGCCCAGCAGCCCCCTTTTGTGGATGTCAAAGGATGCCTGGGACTTCTCAGAGGCAACAAGAGAGGCTCCCCTAGGCGCCACGCCCCCGATTCAGAGGAAGGCCCACCCCCGTTTCCTAATGCGGCCTGCGTTGTAAAACACGAACCTTCGCCCTGCATTCGAGGGGAAGCCCGATTGCCCTTGGCTTGTGACCGGAGAGAAAGGCTCTGAGTCCCCTCGACTCCCTGGAGGGCCACCCCACAGGGGCCAGTTATACACTGTCACCTATCCCCCCACCGGGGACCTCCCGAGGGTCCTAACACCATTGCCCTTGACGCGGAACCCAGGGCGTTGCACGCGCCCTCCTGGCGAAATCCGAGGCGTGCTCGGATGGGCACCTGTTACGCATCGAAAGGAGGCATGGGGACCCACGCTGGGCTAAGGGGGGGAGACGGGCCGGGGTACCCGCCGCAACTCGAGGAAAGCCCCCCACCGCCGCGCAAGTCGAGGAGAAACCCCCCAGGAAGGCCACGCCACCATAGAGGGAGGAGGCCCCTTTTCCCTTGGCAGGGCATGGAGAGGGCATGCCCCGGCACCTGATCCGGCTTCCGAACGGGGCTTGACTCGCTTGCTGGGCGACACCAGGTGGTCCCCTGAGATCCACGGGCCAACCTGCCAAGGAAAGCAGGGTTTTCTTCCCGCCACCTCGAGAGGGCGTCCCCCGGGACCCCCTCCTTGCGAGACTGGGCCCTTGGGATCTGCAGCGACGCGCGAGAGGGCCGTCCCTGCCTTCTCTCTGGCGCTGCCACGGAGGCTGGACACCATCTAGCGCGCCCCCCCAAGGGTCCCTGGAGATAGCCGTGTCCACAGGCGAGCGGCAACCCCTGAGTCTCCAGAGGCCCGCTCGCGAGGGGGCCCCCGTCGCCGCCGGCACCCATCCTCACGAAAGAGGGGGTCAAATTCCCCCTTTTGAAATTCCCATCTGCAAATCCCTACATTCTCTCGCACCTCCAGAGCAGGGACTCTCGCCTCTCCTATGTTTCGAGTAGAGGACCCAAAGGGGCCAGAACCAGGGCGCAAGAACCAAAAGGTTCCCGAGAGGGAAACACCATTGGCCAAGCGGACGTCCAGTTCCCCTGGACGTTAAGCGAGGGGAAGGCCCAGCAGCCCCCTGTCGATGTCAAAGAAGGCCTGGATCTTCTCAGAGGCAACAAGAGAGGCTCTCCCCGAGGCGCCCACGCCCCCGATTCAGATGAGGCCACCCCCTCTTCCCCCTGCGCCGCGGCGGAAAAAAGCACGGACCTTTCGCCCCTGCATTCGTAGGGGAATCCCGATTGACCTTTGGATGTGAAACGAGTAGAGAGAAAGGACTGGATCCCATCGGGAACCTCCCCTGGAAGGCGCACCCCACAGGTGCCAGTTATAACCTGTCCCTTCCCCCCCTCCGGGGACCCGCCGACTGTCCTAGCTCCATGGCCTGCCGCGGACCCTGGGCGCTGCAGCGGTTCCTGGAGAATCCCGAAGGAGCTGCTCGGGCCACTGTCCGCTTCGAAAGGAGGGCATGGCGGGACTCGTCTGGGCTAACGGGGGAGACGGGCCCGGAGGTTTCCCGCCGAAACTTACCTCGCGAGAATTCACCGCCGCAAGTCGTGAACATACGCTAGTTTAAGTCCACGCCCATAGAGGGAGGAGGAGGCGCTTTTCCCCTTGCAGGGGCTTCCCGCCACACCCGCGAGGGCGTCCCCCGGGCCCCCCCTCCTTGCGAGACGGGGCCCTTGGGATCTGCAGCGACGCGAGAGCCGTCCTGCCTTCTCTCTGGCGCTGCAACGGAGGCTGGACTCCCTCTAGGCGCCCCCAGAGGTTCCCTGGGATACCCGTGTCCACAGGCGAGCGGAACCCTGAGTCTCCAGAGGCCACTCGCGAGGGGCCCCCCGTCGCCGTCGGCCCCACCTCTCGAAAGGGGGGTCCAATCCCCTTCCTGATTGTCATCGCAATCCCTACATTCCCTCGCACCTCCAGAGCGGGACTCTCGCCTCTCTGAGGTTCGAGAAGAGGCCCCAAGGGGCCAGTTCCGGCCGCAAGACCAAAGGTCCCCGAGGAACCCCCATCGGCAAGCGAGTCCAGTTCCCTGGACGTGAGGCGAGGGGAAGCCCAGCAGCCCCTGGCGATGTCAAAGGAGGCCTGGACTTCTCAGAGGCAACAAGAGAGGCTCCCCGAGGCGCCACGCCCCCGATTCAGAGAGGCCACCCCCCGCTTCCCCCTGCGCCGCGCGGAAAAGCACGACCTTCGCCCCTGCATTCGAGGGGAAGCCCGATTGCCCTTGGCTGTGACCGGAGAGAAAAGGCTGAGTCCCCTCGACTCCCTGGAGGCCACCCCACAGGTGCCAGTTATACCTGTCCCCTCCCCCCCTCCGGGGGACCCCCGAGGGTCCTAGCTCCATAACGGGGGAGACGGGCCGGGGTACCCGCCGCAACTCGAGAATGCACCGCCGCAAGTCGAGAACACCCCCGTGAGGCCACGCCCATAGAGGGAGGAGGCGCTTTTCCCTTGCAGGGCATGGAGAGCATGCCCCGGCACCTGTTCCGGCTCCGAACGGGGCTTGACTCCTTGCGGGCGACTCCAGGTGTCCCCCGAGATCCCCGGGCCAACCTGCCAAGAAAGCGGGGCTTCCCGCCACACCGCGAGGGCGTCCCCCCGGGCCCCCCTCCTTGCGAGA
>JAGTYA010000609.1:10000-21218 GCA_024291935.2 Okapia johnstoni | reverse complement strand
CCGGGTGTAACCCAGAAAATTAGCATTTGAATGAGTTTTTTTGAAAACATGGTAGGTGGAGAGAAAAATGTCTTTGTTTTTTAGAAATTGTGTACTTTACAAAACATGTTTTGTGTGAAATTTGCCTCCCTTCCCCCCTCCTTTCACCCCAACACTTACTTTATGGAGGAAGGTGACCTTATGCTCAGTACAGGGGAGGTATGGTCCAAGGTCAATAAGCAGGCTCACTGACTGTGTGTGGTCACACTGGTCTGTTTGGGGCACAGCATTGTTTTTTCCCCTCTGTTCTTGCTCTTGAGCACTTGAGAGCACGTGTATATGTGTAAGTCTTTTTGGGATGTTACACTTTTGGCCTACGTTCTAATGCAATATATGCAGTGACAAAAAAAAGTTAATATTTTAAGGAATAATAAATTTTTTGGAACCCTAGAAAATAGATTTTTCAGATAATATGGTTTTGGTGACTTCTTTTCTTCTGATGATGTATTTGTACCTCAAATGTCTTTCTAGATATTTTACTGGTTTTTTCTTCTTCCCTTTTCTTTAGATGGCAGTTACCTAATGATACTATCGTTTTCCAAGCTAAATAAAATAATTCACTTTCCTGATTTTGACAAGAAAAATTCTACAAAGGTATGTGATGGAAAGTAATTATAGCTATGTTGGAAGATGTGAAAATACTATAAAATTACAAATTGTTTCTTAGAGTACAGGTCCATTTCTTTATACCCTGTGTTTCCCTGCTGGTTAGAAACTTTTCAATAAAGATTTATATCATTCAGTGGTCCACTAATGTAACATGATAGTAAAAATGTGTGCTTAGCAATGGGTATTAAATAAATACTATATGTCTTCTGAAATAGCAAAACTCTCTAATTAGAAATTGTCAAGCTTGCTTGGTAAAGGACGGGATAGCAAATAATTAGATCTGTGGGCCAGACTACTCTCTTGCAGCTATTCAGCTCTGTACTTTGAAAGCAGCTGTAGATGATAAAATGTATAAATGAATCGATGTAGTTGTGTTCTAATAAAACTTTATTTGCATTAAAAAGAAGATGAATTGATTTATCTCTTGGGCCCTCCCAGGTTGCTGATCCCTGCTTTAAATTTTCATTTTTAGCTTGGGTAGATAAAGTCTGTGAGTGGAATAAAGAGTAAATACAATTTGATATACATAGTTTGTTTTTCTTTTTTCCCCTGGTAGAACTACAAACACGAGACCTGCCGTTTCTTCCTGGGTATATGGGATGGACCTAATTTTACTGAAGAGTTGCTAGGTGCCAGGCATGAGGCCAGACATTTAATTCCTAGAACAATCCCCTGTGGCCGGTGGTATTAAATGGATCATGGTGACATTTTTGGATTTAGGGAGGTTAAATCAGATTGCAGTTCCTTAAAAGTAAAGAGCTCACATGGGTTTGTTCACTCCATGTCTCTGGGCCTAGAAAAATATTGGCATCTAGTTCTGGATTATTCATCAGGCTGACTAAACATATTAGTCATATTAGCTATTAGTCAATATTAGCTAATATTAGTCAACATTAGCACATTGGGTGCTTACAGCATCAATAATCAGGGAATCCAAAACAAAAGAAAAACAAACCACTGAAGTATAGGAAAGGTATTAACCCAGTCATCATAAGAAAAATCAGAATATTGTTGGCTTGCCTATGCTTAGTTTATGATAGAGTTTTAAATACTTTAAACAATTGTGAAATATTAGATATGGGAAAAAAAGGCATCTTCCATGAATGTGTAATTGAATGAATAATTACCCTTGTAATCATTCCCTGATCATGAGATGGGGTAAACAGAATCCTTACCTTACTATTCTGACTTTTGTTGTAATGATTTTCTTGAGTTCTGTGTAAGTTTTCTAAGTTTGTGTGTATGCTTGAATTTAGCTTTGCCTATTTTTGGAGGTTATATAAAGGGAATTAAACTATATATATTTTTTGCATCTTGCTTTCACTTTATTATTATGGTAAATTCATCTACATTTTTTGGGGTGTAGCTGTATTCTTTTTTTTTTCAAATTGTATAAAATTAATTTATCTGTTTTTACTGTTTATGGTAATTGGCTTGTTTCTGGTTTAGGCACCAAAAAAAAATAAAAAGTACTGTTCTGAGTTACTGGGGAGTTGGATCTTGATGCAGATGTATTAGTCAGATAAGGCTCCATAAAAAAAATACAATAGACTAGGTGGCTTAAAAAAAAGGAGTTTATTTTCTCACACTTCTGGATGTAGGAAGCCCGAGATGAAGGTGCTGATTTGGTTTGGTTTCTGGTGAGAGTTCTCTCCTTGGCATATGACAGCTGCCTCCTCTCTGTGACCTCATGTGGCCTTTACGCTGTGCCTATGCACTCTGGTATGTCTTCCCCTTCTTATAAGGACCAGGCCCTATTGGATTAGGACCCTACACTTATTAGCTCACTTAACCTTAATTACCTCCTTCCAGGCCTATCTCTACCTGCAGTCACCTGGGGTCCAGGGCTTCAAGATGTGAGTGTAGAGCAGACACATTCGGTCTAAAACAGCACATGTGTGTGTGTTTCTTTGGGGGGGCTTATCACGAAGTGAAACTGCTGACTCCTAGAGTGAGCATATTTGTCACCTTGAAAAAGATGATGGCAAACTGTTCCCCCAAGTGGTTGTACCAATTCAACTCCTCAAAAAAGTGTATGAAAGCCCCTATTGCCCCTCATTTTTTGCCAATGCTGGGTGTGTAATGACATCTTCTTGGCTTTTATTTGCGCCCCCTTTGGTTATTAATGAGGTTGAGTGCCTTTTCATTTTTTAGTGCCATTTGGATACCCTTTCTTCTGTGAAGTACTTTTTAAAGACTAGTGCCCTTTTTTTTTGGGGTTTATGTCTTTTTCTTACTGATCTGTTTAGAATTTTAAAAAATATATTAAAATACATTAATGACAGTCCTCTTGTTAGTTATTATGCATTACAAATATATTTTCACTTTCTGTGGCATATCTTTTTATTTTCTTTATTATGTATTTATCTTGTATTTCTTTGTCATGTATTCTTATCATGAAAAAGAATCTTAATTTTGAAACAGTTATATTTCATCAAACTTTCCTTACAATTAATCATATTTTTCTTACTTAGGAAATTCTTCTCATCCTGAGATTATAAAGATATTTTTCCAGATAAAAAGCATATTGTTTTCAGAATTAGGTTTTTGATCTGTTTGGAGTTGTTTTTTTGTGAATGGTGTGGGTAATGGTCCAATTTCATTTATTTTTTTCCAATTAGGTACTCAGTTGTCACAGAATCAGCTGAGAAGTTTATCCTTAAATTTGTTGTGCCACTTATATCTGATATTGTTGTTTCTGGACTCTTATGCTTTTCATTTGTCTGTGTTTCTTTACTATTACTCACAGTTTTTAATTTAAATATTGCTTTATGAAAAAGTCCCTTGTGGCTCAGCTGGTAAAGAATCCCACCTGCAAGGGCAGGAGACCTGGGTTTGATCTCTGGGTTGGGGAAGATCTCCTGGAGAAGGAAAGGTACCCATTTCCAGTATTCTGGCATGGGAATTCCCTGGACTATACAAGTCCATGGGGTTGCAAAGAGTTGGACATGACTGAGCGACTTTCATTTTCACTATGCAAAGTCTTGCTGTCTGATAGAGCAGGTCTTTACCTCCTGAATTCTTGGTTCTTCACATTTTTAGATGAATATTAGAACCCACATTGTCAAGTTTCAGGAAAAGAACCTTTTTGGATTTTGATGGATTGCATTGAAGCTCTAAAGCAATTTAAAGTGATTGAGTCTTTCAAGTGTTGAATCTTACCTTCTATGTAGATGGTGTACATAAGAGTGAAAGTTTTTGGTCACTCAGTTGTGTCCATCTCTTTGTGACCGCACAGATTGAAGCCTGCCAGGCTCCTCTGCCCATGGAATTCTCCAGGCAAGAATACTGGGACTGGGTTGCCATTCCCTTTTTTTAGGGGATCTTCCTGACCCAGAGATCGAACCTGAGTTTGGGGGCATTGCAGGCAGATTCTTTACCATCTGAGCCCCCAGGGAAGCACATACTCCCTTTTAAATTGCCTCAGTAAAGTTTATAATTTTCTCTATATATGTGCGTGTGTTAGTTGCTCAGTCGTGTCTGACTCTGCGGGGTCCATGGACTGCAGCCCTCCAGGCTCCTCTGTCCATGGGAAATTTTCCAGGCAAGGGAAAACAGGAGTAGGTTGCCCTTTGAGTTCTAATATTTTTTGTTAGAAGTAGATTTTGTTGTTGTTGTTGTTGTGTATTTTCGTTTAAACAGGGAAATTTCCTGGTGTCCGGTGTTAGGACTCTTTCAGTTCCATTGCAGATGGCACAGGTTTGATCCCTGGTCAGGGAACTAAGACCCCGCATGCTGCAAGGCTTTGGGACAAAAAAAAGGGTTATTGGGAAGTTAGAGGTTTGGGTTTAATTAAAATTGTTCACAAACCTTAAATTTCTGAATTGTAGTTTATTTGGCGGGAATTTTTAGGACTTCAAGGGCCCGGGAGGCAGCATCTCAAGTAATCGCGAGAGAACCCCCGGCTGAGGAGTTGAGGCAGAAAGATGGACATATAGGAGTTTTTGCAACAAAGTGAAGATAGTCTGAACTTCAAACAAGTATGTTAATTAAAGAAACCAAATAAAGTTAAGGTATATAGCACTTTTTATGTGTACAAGAAGATGCAAAATTGGGCTTGGAAATCATTCCTTTGATATGCACCTCAGCTGTCTGAGCCAGTATCCGGTTTTCATATCCTAAATTTCCTTAAGTCTCATGTGGGAGCACCTGCAGTCTGAGGGGTCCTATACGGCAGGTTTTCTTTCTTTCCTGAATTCCCTTAGGCCTCACCAGCTCACCATAGGCTGTGGCTGCACAGGTGGTGGCTACAATAGCTGATGACCTTTGTTTAGTGATATAGCATGAAATAGTCCATTTCTTAGATACACATGTTCATCTTTCTTTTGTATATTGTTTTTTGATCTGCAAACATTCTTTCATTTCTTTTACTTGTATTCCCTGTACAGCATAGGCCCTTTACAATTCAGTGTTAGAAATGTAAATACTGGCATTTCTGTCTGATCTAAAAGGGAAAGCTTTGAATTTAGCCATTAAGTATGTTGTTTGCTGGAGGGTTATTTGAGATGCCTGTTATCTATGTTCTAGTTACTTTTGCTGTTAGGAACTTTTAGACCCTACCTCTGGATGGAAAGTGAAGTGAAAGTGGTTCAGTCGTGTTTGACTCTTCAAGGCTCCATGGACTATACAGTCCATGGAATTCTCCAGGCCAGAATACTGGAGTGGGTAGCCTTTTTCCCTTCTCCAGGGGATCTTCCCAACCCCGGGATCAAACCCCAAATCTCCCACATTGCAGGCTGTTTTCTTTACTAGCTGAGCCACAAGGGAAGCCCACCTCTGGATGGAAGGGAGTATCAAAGTCACATTTTAAGAGTATGTGAGAATGGAGATATTGTTACAGGGCCCTTATCTCTGATTATGGATTTGTCTATTTCTCTTGGTATTTGTTAGGTTTTTTTATTTTGTTTTCTGTATTTTGAGACTGTATGATTAGGTGCCTAGGTTTTTTTTTTTTTCCACTACACAGCATGTGGGAATCTTAGTTCCTGACCAGGGGGTTTGAACCCATGCCCTCTGCAGTGGAAGCACAGAGGGTCTAACCAGTGGAAATGCCGGAAAAATTCCCATAGGTGCCTAAAATTTTAAGTTAGTTAAACCTTCCTGGTGCGTTTAAAGTGTTTAATTGTATGAGGTGGAATCCTGGGGTCAGTTCTTTTAGTGTTTCCCTGGAATTCAAAACAGGCATGCCTAATTACCAAGTTATAATGGTGAATATATTCTCCTGTCAACAATGCCCAAAGACTTCACTCCATTTATCTTTCCTCCCAACTTATATGCTCTGCCACTAAATGCATTAACACTCTCTCATAATACATTTTAATTTTTCTTTAGAAAAAAAAGTGTCCCTTTATATTTATTGCTTCCTTTGTTTTTTTTTCCTTTGTGGATTCTTTACTTGCCATTTTCCTCCTGATTGAAACTACCTTCTTTAGAATTTACTGATGTTCTGCTTAAATTCCTCTTCAATTTTTTGTCTGAAAAAGGAAAAAAAATTATTTAGATGAAAAGAAAAGGAGAATAAGAAGATTGAGGGAAATGGGTGGGAAGAGTGAATTTGATAGAGGAGTGGAATTTTTGGATGTGATAAGATTTATAAGAATGTTGTGATTAGGTGAGAATGGTGTTTAGGGTAAGAAGTATGAATTTAGAATTTGAAAATTATAATATTGATTTGATGATTGGGAGAGAATAGGAGGGTTGATTAAGATATGAATGTATGGTAAGGTTTTGATTGAGTAGTTTAATGGGAATTGTTGGAGAGAGGGGTGGGGGTGGAGTTAGGAAGATTTTTAGGGAGGGTTGGGTTAATTGTATAATTTTGTGAATGTTTGGTTATGGGTTATTTTGTTTTTATTGGTAGTTATTAATTATGAGTGGAGATATTGGTTTAATTGGAGGTGATGTAGTTGGTGTGTAAATGATTGGATGTTAGGAAATGAGTATATTAAGTTTGGGAAGTCGATATTAACAAAAGAATTTTGGAAAATGTGAAAGTTTTGTTTTTGGGGTTTATGTTAAGTGAGGAAGATTATGTTGTTTTAGGTGTGTAAGGGTGGATGGTATTGGTGTGATTAATTATTGATTGGATTGTGACAAGTATTTGGTTGGTTGTGGAAGGATTTTGGTTGATAAGAGAATGGTTTTTAGTGGGAATTTTTTGTTTTTATTAATCTTAGTTTTGGGGCTATGGTACACATAGTTTTAATGGTAAATGGGCTTGGATTTTTTAGAGTTTTAGATGGGATATTTTGTAATTTTTTTAAAATGTAGATGATAGAATGAAGAAAGTTGTATGATGTGATATTTTTTTTTTAGGGTATGATTTTTTAGTGTGGGTTTGGGATGTTTTTTTTTGTAATTTTGTGTTGATTTAGTTGGTCAAAATGAGAAGTTTGTTTTTTTGAGGAGAATATGGAGAGAGGTTTTGGGTAGATAGAGTATGTGATAATTGTGTTTAATTATGAAAATGGGGATGAGTATAAATGTTGGAGAAGAGTTTTTTAAGGAAGGTTTGGTTAAAGTTTGGAGGTTGGGGGGGGGAGGGGGATGTACTTGAAAGAGAAATGTGTTTAAGATTTTAGTATGGATTTATGTTGTTGTAGTATTTAGTGTGTGTGTGGTGTGTAAGAAAGAGATATAAAAGAGGTGAAGTTAGTGTGAGAAGAATGTAAAGTTTTATAGGTTATAGAGAATTTTTTTAGATATATGTGAGAGAGTGGATGTTGAATTGGGAGTTATTGATGTTGAGATTATTGGGGGTGATGATGGATGGTTGATGTTTTTATTTTTATGTGAGATAGATGTTAGTGGATAGATATTTAGTTTGTTTTGAAAAAAAATTTATGAGTAGGTAAGGGAGTGTATAGTGTTATGGTGTGGGGAAAGATTTTTGTTAAGTTGGAAATGTGAGTGGGGAGGTTGGATTTGGTGGGTGGGGATTTTGTAGGATAGAGAAGAGTGAGAGAGAGGAATTTGGTGGGAATGGAAGTGGATTGGAGGATTGTTGTAGTTTTGAGGATTGGGTGTTTATGAGGGTGGGAAGTTGGAGAAAAGTATAGGGATAATTAAGGGGGATGATGAATGAGAATAAGTGTAGGGATTGATGTTTAGAGGATGATTGTTGTTATTGATGGGTAAGTGTAATATTGTAAATTTTGTTAGGTATAGAAGTTTTTAAGTTTGTTTTAATGTTAGGGGGGAATGGGATTGTGTTTACGGGATGAGGTAATTAGGTATTGTTGATAGTGTGGGAAGGTTTTTTGAATGTGTTGGGAGGGTGAGTGGGTTATTGGGAGTTGGGTTTGGGAATATTAGAGGAGGGTGGTGTTTAATTTTGTTGTTGATGTGGTGAGGAGGTATTGGTGTGGGGTTTGTATGGGTGTGGTGTTTATTTGGAAGGTGGTGTGTGTTGAGATGGTTATTTTGTAGTAGGGAGGGGTTTTTGGTGTTTGGTTAATTGAGGAGGGGGATATTTGGGTAGTAAGAAAGGTGAGGTTAATTGAGGGTTTGTGTTTTGTGTTAACAGGTCACACATAAATTTGAAAAGATGTTATAGAAAAAAAAAATAGTTTTTAGTGAAGAAACTTTGTAGGTGGTTGTGGTATAAAGATTGGTGTTGTTGTATTTAATTATAATGGTGTTTGTGTGTAAAAGAAGTTAGGGTAAGGTAGGGGTATGTTAGTAGTAGTAGTGTATGGAGGTATATATAAGATGGTAGATAGGATGAAAAAAAAGATGGGTGAGGAGTAGATAGGGTAGGTAAGTTGTGTATAGGGAGGGGTTTTTTGGGGAGAAGGTGCACTGATGTTTTGGTGGCAAAAATTGAACTGATGGTGGTAAGAGGTGTGGAGAGTTTATATGGGAGAGGTAAAGAATGGTGTTATATATATTAGATTGCGGGTAAAAGTGTTGTGGAGGTAAAGAGTTTTTTTATTGATAGGTTTATGTTAGGTTTGGTGGTTAGGATAGTGTTTTTTAGAGTGTGGTATGGTTTTTGTGTATGATGTGGTGGGTGTGTGTGGTGGTGGGTATATTTGTTTTGGAAGATTGTAAGTGAGGGGTTTGGGGGGTTTATTTTTGCAGTAGAAATTAGTGAAGTTTGGTGGTTTGGGATATAGAGGGTATGAGTTGAGTTTGTGTGTGGGGGTAGTGGGGGGGGGTGGTTGTGAGGGGGGTGTGGGTATGGGTATTTTTTTTTTGGTGTGTAAGTTATAGGTGGTGGGGTGTGTTATGAGTTGTGATAGGATGTAAATGTTTTGAGGATTGAGGGGGAGTGGGGATGGTGGGGGGGTGAGTAATGGGTTTTTAATTGGGGTGGGGTGTTGTTTGGGGAGGGGGTTGGGGTGGGTAAGGGGGATGGTAGCCGGGTTAGAGTTTAAAGGGATTGTGGGGTGGGGTTTTTGGGTGGTAGTTGTTGTGTGGGATGGGTTTGTTGGTTGTTGGGGGATTTGTTTTTTTTGGGGATTGGGTTGTGGGTGGGTTGGGATGTATGTGTGATTGTGGGGAAGGGTTGGGTGGTTGTGTGATGTGTGTTTATGGGTGTGGGGGGGGAGGTTAAGTGGGTGATGGTTGGTGGAGGGTAAGTGGGTGAAGGTTTTGGGGGTGGGGGTTGTGGGGAATGGGTGGAAAAGTTTTGTGGGGGGGTGGTTGGGTTGGGGGGGGGGGGGATGTTGGGTTGGGGTTGTTTGGGGGGGTTGGGTGGGGGGTGTGGTGGGGGGGGGGGGGGGGGGGGGGGGGGGGGGGGGGGGGGGGGGGGGGTGGGGGGGGGGGGGGGGGGGGGGGGGGGGGTGGGGGGGGGGGGGGGGGGGGGGTGGGGTGTTGGGGGGGGGTGTGGGGGGGGGGGGGGGGGGGGGGGGGGGGGGGGGGGGGGGGGGGGGGGGGGGGGGGGTTGGGGGGGGGGGGGGGGGGGGGGGGGGTGGGGGGGGGGTTTGGGGGGGGGGTGGGGGGGGGGGGGTGGGGGTTGTGTGGGGGGGGGGGGGTGGGGGGGGGGGGTGTGTGGGGGGGGGGGGGGTGTTGGTGGGGGGGTGTGGGGGGGGGGGGGGGGGGGGGGGGGGGGGGGGGGGGGGGGGGGGGGGGGGGGGGGGGGGGGGTGGGGGGGGGTTGTGGGGTGGGGGTTTTGGTGTTTTGGGGGGGGTGTGGGGGGGGGGGGGGGGGGGGGGGGGTTTTTGGGGTGGGGGGGGGGGGTTGGGGGGGGGGGGGGGGTGTTTGGTGGGGGGGGGGGTGTGGGGGGGGGGGGGGGGGGGGTGTGGGGGGGGGGGGGGGGGGGGGTGTGGTGGTGGGGGGGTTGGGGGGGGGGGGTTTGGGGGTGGTGGTGGGGGGTTTTTTTGTGGTGGGTTGGGTTGGGGGGGGGTGGGGGGGGGGGGGGGGGGTTTTTGGGGGGGTTGGGGTTGGGGGGGGGGTGGGGGGGGGGGGGGGGGGGGGGGGGGGGGTTTTTGGGTTGGGGGGGGGGGGGGTTTTGTGGGGGGGGGGGGGGGGGGTGTTGTGTGGGGTTTTTTGGGGTGGGTGGGGGGGGGTTGGGGGGGGTGTTGGTTGGGGGGGGGGGGGGGGTGGGGTTTTTTGGGGTTGTTGGGGGGGGTGTTTTGTTTTTTTTGGGGGGGGGGGGGGGGGGGGGGGGGGGGGGGGGGGGGGGGGGGTGTTTGGGGGGGGGGTGTTTTTGGGGGGGGGGGGTGTTTTTTTTGGGGGGGGGGGGGGGGGGGGGTTTTTTGGGGGGGGGGTTTTGGGGGGGGTTGGTTGGGTTGTGGGGGGGGGGGGGGTGGTTGGGGGGGTTGGGGGGGGGGGGTTTTGGGGGGTGGGGGGGGGGGGGGGGGGTTGGGTTGGGTGGGGGGGGGGGGGTTTTTTTTTTGGGTGTTGGGGGTGGGGGGGTGGGGGGGGGGGGGGGGTTGGGGGGGGGGTGGTTTTTGGGTGGTGTGGGGGGGGGGGGGGGTTTGGGGTTTGGGTGGGGGTGGTTTGGTGGGGGGGGGGTGGGTGGGGGGGGTGGGGGGGGTTTTTTTTGGGGTTGGGTGGGGGGGGGGGTTTTTTTTTGTGGGGGGGGGGGGGGTTTTGGGGGGGGGGTTTGGGGGGGGGGGGGGGGTGGGGGGGGTTTTGGGGGGGTTTGTGGGGGGGGGGGGTTTTTTGTGGTGGGGTTTTTTTTTTTTTTTGTTTTGGGGTTGGGGGGGGGGGGGGTGGGGGGGGGTGGGGGGGTGGGGGGTGGGGGGGGGGGGTTTGTTTTTTTTTGGGGGGGGGGGGTTGTGGGGGGTTTTTTTGGGGGGGGGGGGGGTTGGGGGGGGGTGGGGTGGGGGGGGGGGGGGGGGGGGGGGGGGGGGGGGGGGGGGGGGGGGGGGGGGGTTTGGGGTGGGTTGGGGGTTTGTTGGGGGGTTTTGGGGGTGGGGGGGGTGGGGTGGGGGGGTTTTTTGGTTTTGGGGGGGGGGGGGGGGGGGTTGGGGTGGGGTGGTGGGGTGGGGGGGGGGGGGGGGGGGGGGGGGGTTTTTTTTTTGTTTTTTTGTTTTTTTTTGGGGGGGGGTTTTTTTTTTTTTGGGGGGGGGGGGGGGGGGTTTGTTGGGGTTTTTTGTTTTGGGTGGTGTGGGGGGGGGGG
>JAGTYA010000609.1:0-5000 GCA_024291935.2 Okapia johnstoni | reverse complement strand
CACCCCCCGCCCCCAAACCCCCCCCCCCCCGCCCCCCACACACCCCCCCCCCCACCCACCACCCCCCTCCCACCCCCCCACCACACCCACCACCCCCTACCACCCCCCCCCGACCCCCCCTGGGTGGGGTACCCTCCCACCCCCCCACAATATTCCCCAGAAGTCCCCCCCCACCCCCCCCCCCACCCCCCACCCCCACCCCCCCCCCCCTCACCCCCCCACCCCCCCCCCCACCCCCACCCACACCATCCCCCAACACCCACCCCCCCCCCAGACCACCCCCCCCCCGCAAACCCCCCCCACCCCACCCCCAGGGGAAAGTGTTTGTGTGAAAGTATTAGGGGTGGGGGGGATTTATGGGTTTGGACCCGAACACAGGTGTAGTGTATAGGGGGGGGAAGTTTGTTGGACCCCTATTAGAGTGATGGATGGAAGTGTGAGGGAAGATGGAAGGAAGAGGGGGGATATTGAATGAATTGAATAATTTGGGTTTGGGGGTGATGGTGGAGGTGGGAGAAAGGTTGACCAGAAGGTATGGGATGAGTATGGGTTGGGTGGAGGTGTGGTGTATGGAAATGAAAAGACAGGGGTAAGGGAGTAGGGTGTGTAGTAAAGATAGAAGTTTTTGTGTTGAGGTTGATTGTTGTGGGGGTTGGTGGATAAGGGTATTGTGGGTGTGAGTGGTGGGGGTATGGGGTGGTGGTGGGTGTGGGGGTGGTTTGAGGTAGGGTGTTTATTGAGTTATGGGGGTTTTTAAGGTGGGGATAGGTAATGGTGGAGAGGGGGGTTGGGAGATAGGGTTGGTGTTAGTGAGTGTTGTGAATTGTTTTGGGGGGGGTATGAGAGGTTATGAATGGTGGGTATTTAAGTTGTTGGTTAATGGGTTGAACAGATGAATTGTCCGTATTTGTTGGTATATAGGGTATGATTAGGGAGATTTTCCATGAAGGAGTGTATTTGATAGGGTAGTTTGGGGGTGAGCCACCCCAGTTTGGGGCGAGTTTCCATTGGAAGTATGGGGGGTATGAGAGGTGTGGTGTATAGGAGTGAAGGTTTAGGGGTAGGTGGTATGGGTGGCATGGATAGGATAGGGGGGATGGGATATAGAGGAATGAAAAATGTAGGGGGGGGGAGGATGTATGATGGCGGGGATGTAGTATATTTGTCGGATAGAGGAGATAGATGGGGAGGGAAAGTATTGATATAATATAATGTTGTGTTTGGGGACAATTGAACCTCATGTGAATTGAGAATGTATGTATGCTGGAGTAAAGGGATGTGAGACAGATGTATTTAGTTGTAGGGGATTAAATGTATGTAAAAGGGTAAAAAAAAAAGATGTGAAGATAAGAGAATTATGTAGATTTGGGATAATGGGTTTGTAATATAGTAATTATAGATTAGGAGGAGAAAAAAGAGAAAGTAGTTGTAAATGTGAGTTAGGAGTGTTAAGGGATGATGGGGTGGGTAAAAAGGTGTGGGATGAAATTTCGGTATTGTTGAGGTTGATGTAAAGTGGAGTGGGATATAATAAACAGTAGAAGTGATTTGTTAAGTAGTAGGAAGGTATTGAATTTAATGTAGAAAGGAGGTTTGTAGGGGTGTATGGCGGGATAATGGAAATGTGGGTGATATTGGGGATGGGAAGAGGGTTAGGAGGGGATGGTGTGTTTTAAGAATATTAAAGTAGTGGTGAACATAAAGTTCGAAGAAAGGATTAAGATGAGTTAAGAAGAGAGAGTAAATAGAAAAAAATTGAATAAAAAGAACGGGGAGATTGGAGTGGAGGGTTTAGAATAATATGGGGAAGGGGGAGAGGAAGGGAATGTTAATGAGGGGAAAAAATAAGAAAATAAGAAAAATTTGATTGAAAAAATAAAAGAAATAAGACAAAGCAAGAAAGATTGAGTGTATGACAGAAGAGTATCGAAGCGGGAATTGTTTAGGTAAAAGAATGTGGGAAGGAGATCACTGAGGGTGTTGAGCCATTAAAAAAATAGTATTTAAGTAAATGGTTGGGAATGATCTGGAATAAGGAAAATATGGGAATAAGAGAATAACATGATATTAAATAAATAAATAATATAAATTGGATAGAGTGAAATGAAAAAAAAAATGGGGAAGGTGAATAGAAACGCAAAATGATATGTGGGAAGAAAGAAACATTGTGGAAAGAGGTGAAATAATTAGAAAAATAATGGGAAATCAGATTTTAAATTAAAGTGATAAAAATTGGTTTTTGTGTTTTGTGAAAAAAATGAAAATAACAAAGTATGAAAAAAAAATAAAAAAAAAAATTAAAATTTATATAAGAATTAGAGGAAGTATTAAATGGGTTTAGAAAAAAAATGTGTTAAAGGGGTGTGAAAAAAATTAGGATTGTGTTTGTGTTTTGTTGTATGGTGATTGTATGTGAGGTAGGGGTGGTGGTAGTGTTGTTGGGTTTTTTTTTTTTTTGGTTGTTGTTGTTAGATGTTTTGTGGTTGTTATTTTGTTTGTTTGAAAGGCTAGTCTTTCTCCCCTTTAACTGTATTTACTGCTTTGTAGGTCGTTGCTCTATTTGTGTGGGTTTATTTCTGGGCTCCCCTTTTTGTTTTTGAACTATTTGTTTCATTTACCCAATGTTTTAGTTCATTAGCATTTCTTTTGTGCTTAAATTTTATCGTCTCAGGTCAGTGGGAGCTCTTTGAGTTGGTCCCATGTTTAGGGTCCCCTAGTCTTTGATTACTTCCTTGCTTCCTGGGGACATGATGTCCAGGTTTATCAGGTTTTTCTGCCATTTCTCCAAAGGGGCCCTGGGTTTTTTTTGCGTGAGATTTGGGGATAGTATGGGGTTGGATTATTTGGGAAAGGAAAGGGGTAAACCAGTTCTGATGAATAAATCCAGGGTATGAGAAAAAAGAAAGACCAAGGGGCCTTCATGGTTTTGGGGGGCCGATAAGTGCGATAAAATGGGCCCTACCTGGGGTGGGGGTTGGGTCTTAGTGTTTACATTTTTAGGAATGCCAAACGTTTTCCAAAGTGGCGTCCTTTTACTTTCCCCAGCAATGTATGAGGGTTACAATTTTCTACTTTGCCAAATTTGTTTTGTCTGTCTTTTTGATTATAGCTGTTGCAGTGGTTGTGAAGTGATATCTCACTGTGGTTTTGATTTGCTTTTCCCTGATAATAATGATACTGACCATCTTTTCATGTGCTTATCAGCCATTTATATTGACTTTTTTGGGAGGAATGTGTATTCAAGTCCTTTGCCTATTTTTAATAGGATTATTTATCTTTTTATTATTGAGTTTTAAGCCCTTGATATATTCTAGCTACAGGTGCTTTTATTATATACATGATTGCAAAATTTTTCCTATCCGGGGATTGTCTTTTTACTTTTCTTGATGGTGTACTTTGAAGCACAGAAGTTTTAATTTTTTAAAAATTTAATTTAAATTTAATTTAAAGTTAAATATACTCTATATAAACATTTTAACCATTTTTAAGTGGACACTTTTTAAACATATATTCACAATCTTGAGAACCATCACCACTACCTATTTCCAGAAATTTTTCATCATCCCCAACAGAAATTTTGTACCATTAAAAAAATAATGCCCCATTTCCCACCACCCCCCCCCGGTAAACTTGTTTATATTTCTGTCTCTATGAATTTGCTTATTCTAGATATTTCTTACAAATGGAATCATACAATATTTGTCTTTTTATTATGTCCTGTTTATTTCAGTTAGTGTAATTTTTTTAATTTTTCATCCATTTTGTAGCATGTATATAATTTCATTCCTTAGTAAGGTTGTGTAAGTTTCCCTCCTGTTTAGATCTATCCTATGTTCTTTAATCTATTAAGAAACATTTTATTTTTTGGGTTTAAAGTCTGATGTATCTATTTTTTGTTATTGTTGTGTACTGTTGGTATTGTGTCTAAGAAAAACTTTTCCTGATCCGGGGTCATAAGATTAATCTATTCTCTCATCTAAGAGTTTTATAGTTTCCTATATTTAGGTTTTGAATATTTCTAGATTATTTTTTTATGTAGAGGGAGGTAGGGTCCAAATAATTCTTTTGCTTATGAATGTTGAATTGTTTCCCTTATTTACTGAAAGACTGTTATTTCTCATTGTAGGGGCTTGGTTACCCCCCTTTTTAAAAATTAATTTAATGTTTCTAATTAATTTGAAAAATTTATTTCTTGATTCTTAATCTTAATGCCTTGATTAATTTTTATCTTAAACCAAATACTAGATAATACTGAAAATTGTAGCTTCGTTTGTAAACTTTTGCAATTGGGCCCACCAAATTTGTTCTTCTTTTTCAAGATTGTTTTGGTTTCTTGGTTTTCTTGCATTTCCCACTGATTTTGAATTAGTCTTTTCCGTTGTGGGGGAAAAAGCGGTTGAAATTTTGATAAGGATTGTGGTTGAATTATAGATTTTTTGAGAAGTATTTCCATTTTAACAACATTAAGTCTCTGATCCCCAGCATGGAGTGTCTTTCTATTTAATCTTCTTTCATCTTTTTAAAAATATTTTTGTAGTTTGCAGTGTATTCCAATTCTTACAGTGCTTTTGTTAAGTTACTCCTAAGAATTTTGTTTTTTTGATGCTATCATAAATGGAGTTGTTAATTTCCTTTTTGGATTGCTCATTTCCTTTTCGGGTTGCTCATTGTTAGTGCATAGAAATGGGAGTTTTATTTTTGTATATTCTTTTTGTTTCATGCATTTCTTATTTCATTTGTTTCTAATAATTTTTTGGTGGATTTCTTAGGATTTTTTAGATATATATCATCTGAAAATAGAGACAACTTTCTTTTCTTTTTTTCCAAACTATATGCTTTTTTTTTTTTGGACTAATTGCCCTATCTAGAAACTCAAGACAGTATGAAATAGATGTAGTGGTGAGAGCAAAATCCTAGTTTTTAGTCCTGATCTTAAGGGAAAAACATCAGCTTTTTATATAAGTATCCATATCTGCTTTAATTTTTATTATTTTTTTTTT
>JAGTYA010000608.1:0-21225 GCA_024291935.2 Okapia johnstoni | reverse complement strand
AGCCCAAGGGGACTGCTTATTTCAGTCTTCCCTGGTGCAAGAGGTGTTTGGCTGTGAAGACGCCAGAACAATGGCTCTGCTCCCAGGGCCTCAGTTTCCCAGTCAGAACAGACCTAGTCTCCAGAGCTCTCTGCTACAGAGCAGACATGGGGAAATAGCTCTGTGGAGGGTGCCTTCACGTTCCAGGGCACTGTCGAAGCCTTACCTGGGCTTTGGAGCCTAGGCACTGTGGCCTCTTTCACTGACTTTCCAGGTATCACTTCCCAGCCCCTTGTGATTTTCAGCCAGATGCAGCCTTGCAGGGTCTCTTCCTTAGAGTCAAAAAAGGTAGCCCAAGGGACTGCTTATTCAGTCTTCCCTGGTGCAAGAGGTGTTTGGCTGTGAAGACGCCAGAACAATGGCTCTGCTCCCAGGGCCTCAGTTTCCCAGTCAGAACAGACCTAGTCTCCAGAGCTCTCTGCTACAGAGCAGACATGGGGAAATAGCTCTGTGGGAGGGTGCCTTGAGGTTCCAGGGCACTGTCGAAGCCCTACCTGGGCTTTGGGGCCCTAGGCACTGTGGCCTCTTTCACTGACTTTCCAGGTATCACTTCCCAGCCCCTTGTGATTTTCAGCCAGATGCAGCAGCCTTGCAGGGTCTCTTCCTTAGAGTCAAAAAAGGTAGCCCAAGGGACTGCTTATTCAGTCTTCCCTGGTGCAAGAGGTGTTTGGCTGTGAAGACGCCAGAACAATGGCTCTGCTCCCAGGGCCTCAGTTTCCCAGTCAGAACAGACCTAGTCTCCAGAGCTCTCTGCTACAGAGCAGACATGGGGAAAAAGCGCTGTGGAGGGTGCCTTCACGTTCCAGGGCACTGTCGAAGCCTTACCTGGGCTTTGGAGCCTAGGCACTGTGGCCTCTTTCACTGACTTTCCAGGTATCACTTCCCAGCCCCTTGTGATTTTTCAGCCAGATGCAGCCTTGCAGGGTCTCTTCTTCTTAGAGTCAAAAAAGGTAGCCCAAGGGACTGCTTATTCAGTCTTCCCTGGTGCAAGAGGTGTTTGGCTGTGAAGACGCCAGAACAACAATGGCTCTGCTCCCAGGGCCTCAGTTTCCCAGTCAGAACAGACCTAGTCTCCAGAGCTCTCTCTGCTACAGAGCAGACATGGGGAAATAGCTCTGAGGAGGGGTTCCTTGACGTTCCCTGCCACTGGGAAAGCCTTACCCGGGTGTGCTGGGAGGCCTAGGCACTGTGGCCTCTTTCACTGACTTTCCAGGTATCACTTCCCAGCCCCTTGTGATTTTCAGCCAGATGCAGCCTTGCAGGGTCTCTTCCTTAGAGTCAAAAAAAGGTAGCCCAAGGGACTGCTTATTCAGTCTTCCCTGGTGCAAGAGGTGTTTGGCTGTGAAGACGCCAGCCAGAACAATGGCTCTGCTGCCCCAGGGCCTCAGTTTCCCAGTCAGAACAGACCCTAGTCTCCAGAGCTCTCTGCTACAGAGCAGACATGGGGAAAAAGCTCTGAGGAGGGTGCCTTCACGTTCCAGGCACTGTCGAAGCCTTACCTGGGCTTTGGAGCCTAGGCACTGTGGCCTCTTTCACTGACTTTCCAGGTATCACTTCCCAGCCCCTTGTGATTTTCAGCCAGATGCAGCCTTTGCAGGGTCTCTTCCTTAGAGTCAAAAAAGGTAGCCCAAAGGGACTGCTTATTCAGTCTTCCCTGGTGCAAGAGGTGTTTGGCTGTGAAGACGCCAGAACAATGGCTCTGCTCCCAGGGCCTCAGTTTCCCAGTCAGAACAGACCTAGTCTCCAGAGCTCTCTGCTACAGAGCAGACATGGGGAAAATAGCTCTGAGGAGGGTGCCTTCAAGTTCCAGGGCACTGGGTCGAAGCCTACCTGGGGCTTTGGAGCCTAGGCACTGTGGCCTCTTTCACTGACTTTCCAGGTATCACTTCCCAGCCCCTTGTGATTTTCAGCCAGATGCAGCCTTGCAGGGTCTCTTCCTTAGAGTCAAAAAAGGTAGCCCAAGGGACTGCTTATTCAGTCTTCCCTGGTGCAAGAGGTGTTTGGCTGTGAAGACGCCAGAACAATGGCTCTGCTCCCAGGGCCTCAGTTTCCCAGTCAGAACAGACCTAGTCTCCAGAGCTCTCTGCTACAGAGCAGACATGGGGAAATAGCTCTGAGGAGGTTTCCTTGAGGCTCCCTGCACTTGGGGAAGCCTTACCCGGGCTGCTGGGGCCTAGGCACTGTGGCCTCTTTCACACTGACTTTCCAGGTATCACTTCCCAGCCCCTTGTGATTTTCAGCCAGATGCAGCCTTGCAGGGTCTCTTCCTTAGAGTCAAAAAAAGGTAGCCCAAGGGACTGCTTATTCAGTCTTCCCTGGTGCAAGAGGTGTTTGGCTGTGAAGACGCCAGAACAATGGCTCTGCTCCCAGGGCCTCAGTTTCCCAGTCAGAACAGACCTAGTCTCCAGAGCTCTCTGCTACAGAGCAGACATGGGGAAAAAGCTCTGAGGAGGGTTCCTTGAGGCTCCCTGCCTTGCACTGTCGAGCCCTACCCGGGTGCTGGGGCCTAGGCACTGTGGCCTCTTTCACTGACTTTTCCAGGTATCACTTCCCAGCCCCTTGTGATTTTCAGCCAGATGCAGCCTTGCAGGGTCTCTTCCTCAGAAGTTCAATAAAAAGGTAGACTCCAAGGTACTGCTTAATTAGATTTTCACCTGGTGCATTTGCAAGTGGTTGTCCTGTGCTGGGATAGCTCGCACAGAACAATGGCTATTGCTTCCGCAGGGCCTCAGTTTTCCATGCTCTGACAACGAACCTAGTCTCACAGAGCTCTCTCGATACAGATCAGGTCTTGGGGAAATAGCTCTGAGGGGGTTCCTTGGAGGATACTGCTCTTGGGGGAAGTCCACTACCAGGGGCTGCTGCAAGGCTCTCGGCACTGAGTAGGCCTCATCTTCTCACTGACTTTCACAGGATATCACTTCCCGCCCACTTGTGATTTTCACGCCTTTGCAGCCGCTTGCTAGGGTCTCTTCATTACGAGTAAATAATAAGGTAGCCCACTCAGGGAATGACCTGTATTTATAAGTTTTCCATGGCTGGCAAGTGGTGTCTGGCTAGTTGTAAGACGCCAGAAAAATGCGCTATGCTCTACCACAGGGCCATCCTAGTTTCCCCAGTCAGAACAGGAAGAACCTTAGTCTCAACAAAAGCTCTTCTGCTCATACTTAGAGGCATGAATGAGGTGGGAATTTTGAGCCTTTCATGTGGAGTAGGTGCCTTTTAACTGGTTTCCAGGGCACCTGTCCGGCAGAAGCTCAACCCTCATTACCCCGGAGTTTCGTCTGGGGTGGCCTCTATTCACTGACTTTTGTTGGCCTCATCACTTTCCATGGTTTGGTATTATCACTTCCAAACCTGCCCCCTTTTGCATTTTTTTTAGTTTGTTGTATTTTTTTTTGTTTTCCAGCCTGGATGCGACTAGCCTTGCAGGGGTGTCGTGCAGTCTTACGGTTTAAGCTTTCATAAGGCATCTCCATCTTGTCTAGTTCCATTGTACTTCCTTAATAATGGTTTCCAAGAAAAAAATAAAGTAAGACGGTTTACCCCAAGGGGGAGAGCAGCATCTATCTCTACATACCAGCCGTCGCTTTACTATTTCAGTCTAGTTCCCGTTGAGCGTAGCAAACGAGTTGGTGTTTGGCTAGGTTTGAGTCAAAAAAGTCAAAAAAGGTAGCCCAAGGGGGACTGCTTATTCAGTCTTCCCTGGTGCAAGAGGTGTTTTGGCTGTGAAGACGCCAGAACAATGGCTCTGCTCCCAGGCCTCAGTTTCCCAGTCAGAACAGAACAGACCTAGTCTCCAGAGCTCTCTGCTACAGAGCAGACATGGGGAAAAAGCTCTGAGGAGGGTTCCTTGAGGCTCCCTGCCTTGGGGAAGCCCCCTACCCGGGCTTTGGGGCCTAGGCACTGTGGCCTCTTTCACTGACTTTCCAGGTATCACTTCCCAGCCCCTTGTGATTTTCAGCCAGATGCAGCCTTGCAGGGTCTCTTCCTTAGAGTCAAAAAAAGGGTAGCCCCAAGGGACTGCTTATTCAGTCTTCCCTGGTGCAAGAGGTGTTTGGCTGTGAAGACGCCAGAACAAATGGGCTCTGCTCCCAGGGCCTCAGTTTCCCAGTCAGAACAGACCTAGTCTCCAGAGCTCTCTGCTACAGAGCAGACATGGGGAAAAAGCGCTGTGGAGGGTGTTCTTCACGTTCCCTGGCACTGTCGAAGCCTTACCTGGGCTTTGGAGCCTAGGCACTGTGGCCTCTTTCACTGACTTTCCAGGTATCACTTCCCAGCCCCTTGTGATTTTCAGCCAGATGCAGCCTTGCAGGGTCTCTTCCTTAGAGTCAAAAAAGGTAGCCCAAGGGACTGCTTATTCAGTCTTCCCTGGTGCAAGAGGTGTTTGGCTGTGAAGACGCCAGAACAATGGCTCTGCTCCCAGGGCCTCAGTTTCCCAGTCAGAACAGACCTAGTCTCCAGAGCTCTCTGCTACAGAGCAGACATGGGGAAAAAAAAGCTCTGAGGAGGGTTGCCTTCAGGTTCCAGGGCTTGTCGAAGGAAGCCCTTACCTGGGCTTTGGGGCCAGGCACTGTGGCCTCTTTCACTGACTTTCCAGGTATCACTTCACTTCCCAGCCCCTTGTGATTTTCAGCCAGATGCAGCCTTGCAGGGTCTCTTCCTTAGAGTCAAAAAAGGTAGTAGCCAAGGGACTGCTTATTCAGTCTTCCCTGGTGCAAGAGGTGTTTGGCTGTGAAGACGCCAGAACAATGGCTCTGCTCCCAGGGCCTCAGTTTCCCAGTCAGAACAGACCTAGTCTCCAGAGCTCTCTGCTACAGAGCAGACATGGGGAAAAAGCGCTGTGGAGGGTGCCTTCACGTTCCAGGGCACTGTCGAAGCCTTACCTGGGCTTGGGAGCCTAGGCACTGTGGCCTCTTTCACTGACTTTCCAGGTATCACTTCCCAGCCCCTTGTGATTTTCAGCCAGATGCAGCCTTGCAGGGTCTCTTCCTTAGAGTCAAAAAAAAGGTAGCCCAAGGGACTGCTTATTCAGTCTTCCCTGGTGCAAGAGGTGTTTTTGGCTGTGAAGACGCCAGAACAATGGCTCTGCTCCCAGGGCCTCAGTTTCCCAGTCAGAACAGACCTAGTCTCCAGAGCTCTCTGCTACAGAGCAGACATGGGGAAATAGCTCTGAGGAGGGTTCCTTGAGGTTCCCTGCCTTGGGGAAGCCCTTACCTGGGTGCTGGGGCCTAGGCACTGTGGCCTCTTTCACTGACTTTCCAGGTATCACTTCCCAGCCCTTGTGATTTTTCAGCCAGATGCAGCCTTGCAGGGTCTCTCTTCCTTAGAGTCAAAAAAGGTAGCCCAAGGGACTGCTTATTCAGTCTTCCCTGGTGCAAGAGGTGTTTGGCTGTGAAGACGCCAGAACAATGGCTCTGCTCCCAGGGCCTCAGTTTCCCAGTCAGAACAGACCTAGTCTCCAGAGCTCTCTGCTGCTACAGAGCAGACATGGGGAAAATAGCGCTGAGGAGGGTTCCTTTCAGGCTCCAGGGCACTGTCGAAGCCCTACCTGGGCTTTGGGGCCTAGGCACTGTGGCCCTCTTTCACTGACTTTCCAGGTATCACTTCCCAGCCCCTTGTGATTTTCAGCCAGATGCAGCCTTGCAGGGTCTCTTCCTTAGAGTCAAAAAAGGTAGCCCAAGGGACTGCTTATTCAGTCTTCCCTGGTGCAAGAGGTGTTTGGCTGTGAAGACGCCAGAAACAATGGCTCTGCTCCCAGGGCCTCAGTTTCCCAGTCAGAACAGACCTAGTCTCCAGAGCTCTCTGCTACAGAGCAGACATGGGGAAAAAAGCTCTGTGGAGGGTGCCTTCACGTTCCAGGGCACTGTCGAAGCCTTACCTGGGCTTTGGAGCCTAGGCACTGTGGCCTCTTTCACTGACTTTCCAGGTATCACTTCCCAGCCCCTTGTGATTTTCAGCCAGATGCAGCCTTGCAGGGTCTCTTTCCTTAGAGTCAAAAAAGGTAGCCCAAGGGACTGCTTATTCAGTCTTCCCTGGTGCAAGAGGTGTTTTGGCTGGTGAAGAGACGCCAGAACAAATGGCTTCTGCTCCCAGGGCCTCAGTTTTCCCAGTCAAACGGGTCAGAACTAAGACCTAGTCTCCAGAGCTCTCCGCTACAGAGCAGACTATGGGGAAAAAGGCGTCTGAGGGAGGGTGCCTTCACGTTCCCTGCGCACTGTGCGAACGTGCGCTGAACTACCTGGTGCGTGCTGCGAGCCTAGGCACTGTGGCCTTCTTTCACTGATTTCCAGGTATCACTTCCCAGCCCCTGTGTGATTTTCAGGCCAGATGCAGCCTTTGCATGGTCTCTTCCTTAGAGTCAAAAAAGGTAGCCCAAGTGGACTGCTATATTCAGTCCTTGTCCTGGTGTCATAGTGAGTGTTTGGCTGTGAAGACGCCAGAACAATGGCTCTGCTAAACCCAGGGCCTCAGTTTCCCAGTCAGAACAGACCTAGTCCTCCAGAGCTCTCTGCTACAGAGCAGACATGGGGCGAAAAAATAGCTTCTGAGGAAGGTTTCCTTGAGGTTCCTAGCCTTGGGAGAAAGCCTTACCTGGGTGTTGGAGGCCCTAGGCACTGAGTGAGGCCTCTTTCACTGACTTTCCAGGTATCACTTCGCAGGCCCCCTTGTGATTTTCAGCCAGAGTTGCAAAGCCTTGGCAGGGTCCTCTTCACTTAGAGATCAAAAAAGGGAAGTAGCCCAACCACTGCTTATTCCGTCTGTTCCAAGGGTTGCAAGGTGCGTTGTGGTTGTAAGAGAGAGACCCAACAGAGACAGTGATGGACGATCTAGCTAGAAAGGGCTTCAGGTTTCGCAGATCGGCTAGAAATAAACCAAAGAGGTCTCGCATCACCACTCTCTGTCTACAGAGCAGAGATGGGAGATATGCGTGTGAGGAGGTTCCTTGAGTCTTCCTGGCACTGTCGGAAAGCGTCCTACCAGGTGTTGGAGCCTAGGTCATGTGGCCTTCTAAGACTGACCCCAGATATTCACGTTCCAAGCTATTCGGGATTTGTCAGGGCCAGATGCAGGGATAGCCTCAGAGTGGTCTCTCCTTAGAGTCAAAAAAAAGTTGAGCCAAGGGGACTGCTTATTCAGTCTTGCCCTGGTGCAAGAGGTGTTTGGCTGAGAAGACCATCCAGAACAATGGCTCTGCTCCCCAGGGCCTCAGTTTCCCAGTCAGAACAGACCTAGTCTCCAGAGCTCTCTGCTACAGAGCAGACATGGGGAAAAAGCGCTGTGGAGGGTTCCTTCACGCTCCAGGGCACTTGGGGAAGCCTTACCCTGGGCTTTGGTATGCCTAGGCACTTGTGGCCTCTTTCACTGACTTTCACCAGGTATCACTTCCCTAGCCCCTTTGTGATATTTCAGCCCAGATGCAGCCTTTGCAGGGTCTCTTCCTTAGAGTCAAAAAAGGTAGCCCAAGGGACTGCTTATTCAGTCTTCCCTGGTGCAAGAGGTGTTTGAGCTGTGAAGACGAGCCAAACAATGGCTCTGCTCCCAGGGCCTCAGTTTTCCCAGTCCAGAAAAAACAGACCTAGTATTCCAGAGCTCTCTGTGCTACAGAGCAGACATGGGGAGAATAGCTCTGAGGAGGGTTCCTTTGACGCTTCCTCGCTGCACTGGGAAGAAGCCTACCTCGGGTGCTGGGGAGCCCAAGGCACTGTGGCCTTCTTTCACTGACTTTCCCAGGTATCACTTCCCAGCCCCTTGTGATTTTTCAGCCAGATGCAAGCCTTGCAGGGTCTCTTCCTTAGAGTCAAAAAAGTTAGCCCAAGGGACTGCTTTATTCAGTCTTCCCTGGTGCAAGAGGTGTTTGGCTGTGAAGACGCCAGAACAATGGCTCTGCTCCCAGGGCCTCAGTTTCCCAGTCAAGAACAGACCTAGTCTCCAGAGCTCTCTGCTACAGAGCAGACATGGGGAAAAAGCGCTGAGGTGGGTCTGCTCCTGAGGCTCCCAGCATTGGGGAAAGCCTTACCCGGCTTTTGGAGCCTAGGCACTGTGGCCTCTTTCACTGACTTTCCAGGTATCACACTCCCAGCCCCCGTTGTGATTTTCAGCCAGATGCAGCCTTGCAGGGTCTCTTCCTTAGAGTCAAAAAAGGTAGCCCAAGGGGACTGCTTATTCAGTCTTTCCCTGGTTTTGCAAGAGGTGTTTTGGGCTGTGAAGACGCCAGAACAATGGCTCTGCTCCCAGGGGCCTCAGTTTCCCGAGTCAGAACAGACCTAGTCTCCAGAGCTCTCTGCTACAGAGCAGAACATGGGGAAAAAGCTCTGAGGAGGGGTCCCTTCACGGCTCCCTGCCACTGGGGAAGCCCTACCCGGGATGCTGGAGCCTAGGCACTGTGGCCTCTTTCACTGACTTTCCAGGTATCACTTCCAGCCCCTTGTGATTTTCAGCCAGATGCAGCAGCGATGCAGGGTCTCTCTTCCTTAGAGTCAAAAAAAGGTAGCCCAAGGGACTGCTTATTCAGTCTTCCCTTGGTGCAAAGAGGAGTGTTTGGCTGTGAAGACGCCAGAAACAATGGCTCTGCTCCCAGGGCCTCAGTTTCCCAGTCAGAAACAACAGACCTAGTCTCCAGAGCTCTCTGCTACAGAGCAGACATGGGGAAAAAAAAGCTCTGTGGAGGGTTTCCTTCACGTTCCAGGGCACTACTGTCGAAGCCTTACCTGGGCTTTGGAGCCTAGGGCACTGTGGCCTCTTTCACTGACTTTCCAGGTATCACTTCCCAGAGCCCCTTGTGATTTTTCAGCCAGATGCAGCCTTGCAGGGTCTCTTCCTTAGAGTCAAAAAAGGTAGCCCAAGGGACTGCTTATTCAGTCTTCCCTGGTGCAAGAGGTGTTTGGCTGTGAAGACGCCAGAACAATGGCTCTGCTCCCAGGGCCTCAGTTTCCCAGTCAGAACAGACCTAGTCTCCAGAGCTCTCTGCTACAGAGCAGACATGGGGAAAATAGCTCTGAGGAGGGTTCCTTTGAGGCTCCCTGCCTTGGGGAAGCCTTACCTGGGCTTTGGAGGGCCTAGGCACTGTGGCCTCTTTCACTGACTTTCCAGGTATCACTTCCCAGCCCCTTGTGATTTTCAGCCAGATGCAGCCTTGCAGGGTCTCTTCCTTAGAGTCAAAAAAGGTAGCCCAAGGGACTGCTTATTTCAGTCTTCCCTGGTGCAAGAGGTGTTTGGGCTGTGAAGACGCCAGAACACATGGCTCTGCTCCCAGGGCCTCAGTTTCCCAGTCAGAACAGACCTAGTCTCCAGAGCTCTCTGCTACAGAGCAGACATGGGGAAATAGCGCTCTGATAATGCTGAGGAGACGGTTTCCTTCAAGGCTCCAGGCCTTGGTCGAAGCCCTACCCCTGGGCTTTGGAGGCCTAGGCACTGTGGCCTCTTTCACTGACTTTCCAGGTATCACTTCCCAGCCCCTTGTGATTTTCAGCCAGATGCAGCCTTGCAGGGTCTCTCTTCCTTAGAGTCAAAAAAGGTAGCCCAAGGGACTGCTTATTCAGTCTTCCCTGGTGCAAGAGGTGTTTGGCTGTGAAGACGCCAGAACAATGGCTCTGCTCCTGCTTCCCAGGGGCCTCAGTTTCCCAGTCAGAACAGACCTAGTCTCCAGAGCTCTCTGCTACAGAGCAGACATGGGGGAAAAAGCGCTGTGGAGGGAGGCTTCACGTTTCCAGGGCACTTGTCGAAGCCTTACCCGGGCTTTGGAGCCTAGGCACTGTGGCCTCTTTTCACTGACTTTCCAGGTATCACTTCCCAGCCCCTTGTGATTTTTCAGCCAGATGCAGCCTTGCAGGGTCTCTTCCTTAGAGTCAAAAAAGGTAGCCCAAGGGACTGCTTATTCAGTCTTCCCTGGTGCAAGAGGGTGTTTGGCTGTGAAGACGCCAGAACAATGGCTCTGCTCCCAGGGGCCTCAGTTTCCCCAGTCAGAACAGACCTAGTCTCCAGAGCTCTCTGCTACAGAGCAGACATGGGGAAATAGCTCTGTGGGAGGGTTGCCTTGAGAGCTCCAGGGCACTGTCGAAGCCTTACCGGGTGCTTGCGGAGCCTAGGCACTGTGGCCTCTTTCACTGACATTTCAGGGTATCACTTCCCAGCCCCTTGTGATTTTTTCAGCCAGATGCAGCCTTGCAGGGTCTCTTCCTTAGAGTCAAAAAAGGTAGCCCAAGGGGACTGCTTTATTCAGTCTTCCCTGGTGCAAGAGGTGTTTGGCTGTGAAGACGCCAAACAATGGCTCTGCTCCCAGGGCTCTCAGTTTCCCAGTCAGAACAGACCTAGTCTCCAGAGCTCTCTGCTACAGAGCAGACATGGGGAAAAAGCGCTCTGAGGAGGGTGCCTTGAGAGTTCAGGGCACTGTCGAAGCCCTACCCTGGGCTGCTGGGGCCTAGGCACTGTGGCCTCTTTTCACTGACTTTCCAGGTATCACTTCCCAGCCCCTTGTGATTTTCAGCCAGATGCAGCCTTGCAGGGTCTCTTCCTTAGAGTCAAAAAAGGTAGCCCAAGGGACTGCTTATTCAGTCTTCCCTGGTGCAAGAGGTGTTTGGCTGTGAAGACGCCAGAACAATGGCTCTGCTCCCAGGGCCTCAGTTTCCCAGTCAGAACAGACCTAGTCTCCAGAGCTCTCTGCTACAGAGCAGACATGGGGAAATAAAGCGCTGTGGAGGGTGCCTTCAGGTTCCAGGGCACTGTCGAAGCCTTACCTGGGTTTGGGAGCCTAGGCACTGTGGCCTCTTTCACTGACTTTCCAGGTATCACTTCCCAGCCCCTTGTGATTTTCAGCCAGATGCAGCCTTGCAGGGTCTCTTCCTTAGAGTCAAAAAAGGTAGCCCAAGGGGACTGCTTATTCAGTCTTCCCCTGGTGCAAGAGGTGTTTGGCTGTGAAGACGCCAGAACAATGGCTCTGCTCCCAGGGCCTCAGTTTCCCAGTCAGAACAGACCTAGTCTCCAGAGCTCTCTGCTACAGAGCAGACATGGGGAAAAATAAGCGCTGAGGAGGGTTCCCTTCACGTTCCAGGGGCACTGGGGAAGCCCTACCCTGGGCTTTGGGGCCTAGGCACTGTGGCCTCTTTCACACTGACTTTCCAGGTATCACTTCCCCAGCCCCTTGTGATTTTTCAGCCAGATGCAGCCTTGCAGGGTCTCTTCCTTAGAGTCAAAAAAAGTAGCCCAAGGGACTGCTTATTTCAGTCTTCCCTGGTGCAAGAGGTGTTTGGCTGTGAAGACGCCAGAACAATGGCTCTGCTCCCAGGGCCTCAGTTTCCCAGTCAGAACAGACCTAGTCTCCAGAGCTCTCTCTGCTACAGAGCAGACATGGGGAAAAAGCGCTGGAGGAGGGTTGCTTGACGTTCCAGGGCACTGTCGAAGCCTTACCTGGGCTTTGGAGCCTAGGCACTGTGGCCTCTTTTCACTGACTTTCCAGGTATCACTTTCCCAGCCCTTGTGATTTTCAGCCAGATGCAGCCTTGCAGGGTCTCTCTTCCTTAGAGTCAAAAAAGGTAGCCCAAGGGACTGCTTATTCAGTCTTCCCTGGTGCAAGAGGTGTTTGGCTGTGAAGACGCCAGAACAATGGGCTCTGCTCCCAGGGCCTCAGTTTCCCAGTCAGAACAGACCTAGTCTCCAGAGCTCTCTGCTACAGAGCAGACATGGGGAAAAAGCTCTGAGGAGGGTTCCTTCACGTTCCAGGGCACTGTCGAAGCCTTACCTGGGCTTTGGAGCCTAGGCACTGTGGCCTCTTTCACTGACTTTCCAGGTATCACTTCCCAGCCCCTTGTGATTTTTCAGCCAGATGCAGCCTTGCAGGGTCTCTTCCTTAGAGTCAAAAAAGGTAGCCCAAGGGACTGCTTATTCAGTCTTCCCTGGTGCAAGAGAGTGTTTGGCTGTGAAGACGCCAGAACAATGGCTCTGCTCCCAGGGCCTCAGTTTCCCAGTCAGAACAGACCTAGTCTCCAGAGCTCTCTCTGCTACAGAGCAGACATGGGGAAAAAGCTCTGTGGAGGGTGCCTTCACGTTTCCAGGGCACTGTCGAAGCCTTACCTGGGCTTTGGAGCCTAGGCACTGTGGCCTCTTTCACACTGACTTTCCAGGTATCACTTCCCAGCCCCTTGTGATTTTCAGCCAGATGCAGCCTTGCAGGGTCTCTTCCTTAGAGTCAAAAAAGGTAGCCCAAAGGGACTGCTTATTCAGTCTTCCCTGGTGCAAGAGGTGTTTGGCTGTGAAGACGCCAGAACAATGGCTCTGCTCCCAGGGCCTCAGTTTCCCAGTCAGAACAGACCTAGTCTCCAGAGCTCTCTGCTACAGAGCAGACATGGGGAAAAAGCGCTGTGGAGGGTGCCTTCACGTTCCAGGGGCACTGTCGAAGCCTTACCCTGGGCTTTGGGGCCTAGGCACTGTGGCCTCTTTCACTGACTTTCCAGGTATCACTTCCCAGCCCCTTGTGATTTTCAGCCAGATGCAGCCTTGCAGGGTCTCTTCTTAGAGTCAAAAAAGGTAGCCCAAGGGACTGCTTATTCAGTCTTCCCTGGTGCAAGAGGTGTTTGGCTGTGAAGACGCCAGAACAATGGCTCTGCTCCCAGGGCCTCAGTTTCCCAGTCAGAACAGACCTAGTCTCCAGAGCTCTCTGCTACAGAGCAGACATGGGGAAAAAGCTCTGAGGAGGGTGCCTTCACGTTCCAGGGCACTGTCGAAGCCTTACCTGGGCTTTGGGAGCCTAGGCACTGTGGCCTCTTTCACTGACTTTCCAGGTATCACTTCCCAGCCCCTTGTGATTTTCAGCCAGATGCAGCCTTGCAGGGTCTCTTCCTTAGAGTCAAAAAAGGTAGCCCAAGGGACTGCTTATTCAGTCTTCCCTGGTGCAAGAGGTGTTTTTTTGCTGTGAAGACGCCAGAACAATGGCTCTGCTCCCAGGGCCTCAGTTTCCCAGTCAGAACAGACCTAGTCTCCAGAGCTCTCTGCTACAGAGCAGACATGGGGAAAAAGCTCTGTGGAGGGTGCCTTCACGTTCCAGGGCACTGTCGAAGCCTTACCTGGGCTTTGGGGCCTAGGCACTGTGGCCTCTTTCACTGACTTTTCCAGGTATCACTTCCCAGCCCCTTGTGATTTTCAGCCAGATGCAGCCTTGCAGGGTCTCTCTTCCTTAGAGTCAAAAAAGGTAGCCCAAGGGACTGCTTATTCAGTCTTCCCTGGTGCAAGAGGTGTTTGGCTGTGAAGACGCCAGAACAATGGCTCTGCTCCCAGGGCCTCAGTTTCCCAGTCAGAACAGACCTAGTCTCCAGAGCTCTCTGCTACAGAGCAGACATGGGGAAAAAAGCTCTGAGGGAGGGTGCCTTCACGGCTCCAGGCACTGTCGAAGCCTTACCTGGGCTTTGGGGAGCCTAGGCACTGTGGCCTCTTTCACTGACTTTCCAGGTATCACTTCCCAGCCCCTTGTGATTTTCAGCCAGATGCAGCCTTGCAGGGTCTCTTCCTTAGAGTCAAAAAAGGTAGCCCAAGGGACTGCTTATTCAGTCTTCCCTGGTGCAAGAGGTGTTTGGCTGTGAAGACGCCAGAACAATGGCTCTGCTCCCAGGGCCTCAGTTTCCCAGTCAGAACAGACCTAGTCTCCAGAGCTCTGCTACAGAGCAGACATGGGGAAAAAGCGCTGTGGAGGGTGCCTTCAGGTTCCAGGGCACTGTCGAAGCCCTTACCTGGGCTTTGGAGCCTAGGCACTGTGGCCTCTTTTCACTGACTTTCCAGGTATCACTTCCCAGCCCCTTGTGATTTTCAGCCAGATGCAGCCTTGCAGGGTCTCTTCCTTAGAGTCAAAAAAGGTAGCCCAAGGGACTGCTTATTCAGTCTTCCCTGGTGCAAGAGGTGTTTGGCTGTGAAGACGCCAGAACAATGGCTCTGCTCCCAGGGGCCTCAGTTTCCCCAGTCAGAACAGACCTAGTCTCCAGAGCTCTCTGCTACAGAGCAGACATGGGGAAATAAGCTCTGGGGAGGGTTCCTTGAGGCTCCCTGGCACTGTCGAAGCCTTACCTGGTGCTGGGAGCCTAGGCACTGTGGCCTCTTTCACTGACTTTCCAGGTATCACTTCCCAGCCCCTTGTGATTTTCAGCCAGATGCAGCCTTGCAGGGTCTCTTCCTTAGAGTCAAAAAAGGTAGCCCAAGGACTGCTTATGCTTATTCAGTCTTCCCTGGTGCAAGAGGTGTTTGGCTGTGAAGACGCCAGAACAATGGCTCTGCTCCCAGGGCCTCAGTTTCCCAGTCAGAACAGACCTAGTCTCCAGAGCTCTCTGCTACAGAGCAGACATGGGGAAAAGCTCTGAGGAGGGTGCCTTCACGTTCCCTGGGCACTGTCGAAGCCTTACCTGGGCTGGGGGCCTAGGCACTGTGGCCTCTTTCACTGACTTTCCAGGTATCACTTCCCAGCCCCTTGTGATTTTCAGCCAGATGCAGCCTTTGCAGGGTCTCTTCCTTTAGAGTCAAAAAAGGTAGCCCAAGGGACTGCTTATTCAGTCTTCCCTGGTGCAAGAGGTGTTTGGCTGTGAAGACGCCAGAACAATGGCTCTGCTCCCAGGGCCTCAGTTTCCCAGTCAGAACAGACCTAGTCTCCAGAGCTCTCTGCTACAGAGCAGACATGGGGAAAAAAGCGCTGTGGAGGGTGCCTTCACGTTCCAGGCACTGTCGAAGCCCTTACCTGGGCTGCTGAGCACCTAGGCACTGTGGCCTCTTTCACTGACTTTCCAGGTATCACTTCCCAGCCCCTTGTGATTTTCAGCCAGATGCAGCCTTGCAGGGTCTCTCTTCCTTAGAGTCAAAAAAGGTAGCCCAAGGGGACTGCTTATTCAGTCTTCCCTGGTGCAAGAGGTGTTTGGCTGTGAAGACGCCAGAACAATGGCTCTGCTCCCAGGGCCTCAGTTTCCCAGTCAGAACAGACCTAGTCTCCAGAGCTCTCTGCTACAGAGCAGACATGGGGAAATAGCTCTGAGGGAGGGTTTGTCCTTCACGTTCCAGGGCACTGTCGAAAGCCTTACCTGGGGTGCTGGGCCCTAGGCACTGTGGCCTCTTTTTCACTGACTTTCCAGGTATCACTTCCCAGCCCCTTGTGATTTTTCAGCCAGATGCAGCTTGCAGGGTCTCTTCCTTAGAGTCAAAAAAGGTAGCCCAAGGGACTGCTTATTCAGTCTTCCCTGGTGCAAGAGGTGTTTGGCTGTGAAGACGCCAGAACAATGGCTCTGCTCCCAGGGCCTCAGTTTCCCAGTCAGAACAGACCTAGTCTCCAGAGCTCTCTGCTACAGAGAGCAGACATGGGGAAAAAGCGCTGTGGAGGGGTGCCTTCACGTTCCAGGGCACTGTCGAAGCCTTACCTGGGCTTTGGAGCCTAGGCACTGTGGCCTCTTTCACTGACTTTCCAGGTATCACTTCCCAGCCCCTTGTGATTTTCAGCCAGATGCAGCCTTGCAGGGTCTCTTCCTTAGAGTCAAAAAAGGTAGCCCAAGGGACTGCTTATTCAGTCTTCCCCCCTGGTGCAAGAGGTGTTTGGCTGTGAAGACGCCAGAAACAATGGCTCTGCTCCCAGGGCCTCAGTTTCCCCAGTCAGAACAGACCTAGTCTCCAGAGCTCTCTGCTACAGAGCAGACATGGGGAAAAAAGCGCTGTGGAGGGTGCCTTCACGTTCCAGGGCACTGTCGAAGCCTTTACCTGGGCTTTGGAGCCTAGGCACTGTGGCCTCTTTCACTGACTTTCCAGGTATCACTTCCCAGCCCCTTGTGATTTTCAGCCAGATGCAGCCTTGCAGGGTCTCTTCCTTAGAGTCAAAAAAGGTAGCCCAAGGGACTGCTTATTCAGTCTTCCCTGGTGCAAGAGGTGTTTGGCTGTGAAGACGCCAGAACAATGGCTCTGCTCCCAGGGCCTCAGTTTCCCAGTCAGAACAGACCTAGTCTCCAGAGCTCTCTGCTACAGAGCAGACATGGGGAAATAGCGCTGTGGAGGGTGCCTTCACGTTCCAGGGCTTGTCGAAGCCCTACCTGGGCTTTGGAGCCTAGGCACTGTGGCCTCTTTCACTGACTTTCCAGGTATCACTTCCCAGCCCCTTGTGATTTTCAGCCAGATGCAGCCTTGCTGGGGCTCTTCCTTAGAGTCAAAAAAGGTAGCCCAAGGGACTGCTTATTCAGTCTTCCCTGGTGCAAGAGGTGTTTGGCTGTGAAGACGCCAGAACAATGGCTCTGCTCCCCAGGGCCTCAGTTTCCCAGTCAGAACAGACCTAGTCTCCAGAGCTCTCTGCTACAGAGCAGACATGGGGAAAAAAGCGCTGTGGAGGGTGCCTTCACGTTCCAGGGCACTGTGGAAGCCTTACCTGGGCTTTGGAGCCTAGGCACTGTGGCCTCTTTCACTGACTTTCCAGGTATCACTTCCCAGCCCCTTGTGATTTTCAGCCAGATGCAGCCTTGCAGGGTCTCTTCCTTAGAGTCAAAAAAGGTAGCCCAAGGGACTGCTTATTCAGTCTTTCCTGGTGCAAGAGGTGTTTGGCTGTGAAGACGCCAGAACAATGGCTCTCTGCTCCCAGGGCCTCAGTTTCCCAGTCAGAACAGACCTAGTCTCCAGAGCTCTCTGCTACAGAGCAGACATGGGGAAATAAAGCTCTGTGGAGGGTCTGCCTTCACGTTCCAGGGCACTGTCGAAGCCTTACCTGGGCTTTGGAGCCTAGGCACTGTGGCCTCTTTCACTGACTTTCCAGGTATCACTTCCCAGCCCCTTGTGATTTTCAGCCAGATGCAGCCTTGCAGGGTCTCTTCCTTAGAGTCAAAAAAGGTAGCCAAGGGACTGCTTATTCAGTCTTCCCTGGTGCAAGAGGTGTTTGGCTGTGAAGACGCCAGAACAATGGCTCTGCTCCCAGGGCCTTCAGTTTCCCAGTCAGAACAGACCTAGTCTCCAGAGCTCTCTGCTACAGAGCAGACATGTGGGGAAAAAGCGCTGTGGAGGGGGTTGCCTTCACGTTCCAGGGCACTGTCGAAGCCTTACCTGGGCTTTGGAGCCTAGGCACTGTGGCCTCTTTCACTGACTTTCCAGGTATCACTTCCCAGCCCCCTTGTGATTTTCAGCCAGATGCAGCCTTGCAGGGTCTCTTCCTTAGAGTCAAAAAAGGTAGCCCAAGGGACTGCTTATTTCAGTCTTCCCTGGTGCAAGAGAGGTGTTTGGCTGTGAAGACGCCAGAACAATGGCTCTGCTCCCAGGGCCTCAGTTTCCCAGTCAGAACAGACCTAGTCTCCAGAGCTCTCTGCTACAGAGCAGACATGGGGAAATAGCTCTGTGGAGGGTTGCGCCTTCAACGTTCCAGGGCACTGTCGAAGCCTTACCCTGGCTTTGGAGCCTAGGCACTGTGGCCTCTTTCACTGACTTTCCAGGTATCACTTCCCAGCCCCTTGTGATTTTCAGCCAGATGCAGCCTTGGCAGGGTCTCTTCCTTAGAGTCAAAAAAGGTAGCCCCTATGGGACTGCTTATTCAGTCTTCCCTGGTGCAAGGAGGTGTTTGGCTGTGAAGACGCCAGAACAATGGGCTCTGCTCCCAGGGCCTCAGTTTCTCCCAGTCAGAACAGACCTAGTCTCCAGAGCTCTCTGCTACAGAGCAGACATGGGGAAAATAGCGCTGTGGAGGGTTTCCTTCAGGTTCCAGGGCACTGGGGAAGCCTTACCCGGGGTTTGGAGCCTAGGCACTGTGGCCTCTTTCACTGACTTTTCCAGGTATCACTTCCCAGCCCCTTGTGATTTTCAGCCAGATGCAGCCTTGCAGGGTCTCTTCCTTAGAGTCAAAAAAGGTTGTAGCCCAAGGGACTGCTTATTCAGTCTTCCCTGGTGCAAGAGGTGTTTGGCTGTGAAGACGCCAGAACAATGGCTCTGCTCCCAGGGCCTCAGTTTCCCCAGTCAGAACAGACCTAGTCTCCAGAGCTCTCTGCTACAGAGCAGACATGGGCAAAAAGCACTGAGGAGGGTGCCTTCACGTTCGCTGGGCACTGTCGAAGCCCTACCCGGGTGTTTGGAGCCTAGGCACTGTGGCCTCTTTCACTGACTTTCCAGGTATCACTTCCCAGCCCCTTGTGATTTTCAAGCCAGATGCAGCCTTGCAGGGTCTCTCTCCTTAGAGTTGCAAAAAAGGTAGCCCAAGGGACTGCTTATTCAGTCTTCCCTGGTGCAAGAGGTGTTTGGCTGTTAAGAAGACGCCAGAACAATGGCTCTGCTCCCAGGGCCTCAGTTTCCCAGTCAGAACAGACCTAGTCTCCAGAGCTCTCTGCTACAGAGCAGACATGGGGAAAAGCTCTGAGGAGGGTTCCTTCACGTTCCAGGGCTTGGGAAAAGCCTTACCTGGGCTTTGGAGCCCTAGGCACTGTGGCCTCTTTCACTGACTTTCCAGGTATCACTTCCCAGCCCCTTGTGATTTTCAGCCAGATTGCACAGCCTTGCAGGGTTTCTTCCTTAGAGTCAAAAAAGGTAGCCCCAAGGGACTGCTTATTCAGTCTTCCCTGGTGCAAGAGGTGTTTGGCTGTGAAGACGCCAGAACAATGGCTCTGCTCCCAGGGCCTCAGTTTCCCAGTCAGAACAGACCCTAGTCTCCAGAGCTCTCTGCTACAGAGCAGACATGGGGAAAAAGCGCTGAGGAGGGTGCCTTCACGTTCCCTGGGCTTGGGGAAGCCCTACCTGGGGCTTTGGAGCCTAGGCACTGTGGCCCTCTTTCACTGACTTTCCCAGGTATCACTTTCCAGCCCCTTGTGATTTTCAGCCAGATGCAGCCTTGCAGGGTCTCTTCCTTAGAGTCAAAAAAGGTAGCCCAAGGGAGTGCTTATTCAGTCTTCCCTGGTGCAAGAGGTGTTTGGCTGTGTGAAGAAAGCCAGAACAATGGCTCTGCTCCCAGGGGCCTCAGTTTCCCAGTCAGAAACAGACCTAGGTCTCCAGAGCTCTCTGCTACAGAGCAGACATGGGGCAATAGCTCTGAGGAGGGTTTCCTTGACGTTCACTGGCTTGGGGAAGCCCTACCCGAGCTTTGGGGCCTAGGCACTGTGGCCTCTTTCACTGACTTTCCAGGTATCACTTCCAGGGCCCTTGTGATTTTCAGCCAAATGGAGCCTTGCAGGGTCTCTTCCTTAGAGTCATAAAAGGTAGCCCAAGGGAGTGCTTATTCAGACATCCCTGGTGCAAGAGGTGTTTGTCTGTTAAGTAGCCACAACAATGGGTCTGCTCCCAGGGCCTCAGTTTCCCAGTCAGAACAGACCTAGTCTCCAGAGCTCACTACTACAGAGCACACATGGGGCAATAGCTCTGAGGAGTGTTCCTTGAGATTCCCTGGCTTGGGGAAGCCCTACCGGGCGGTGGGGCCTAGGCACTGTGATCCCTTCACTGACTTTTCAGGTAGCACATTCCCAGCCCCTTGTGATTTTCAGAGCCACAGGCAGCCTGGCAGGGTCTCTTCCTTAGAGTCATAAAAGGTAGCCCAAGGTAGAGTGCTTATTCAAGCTTCCCTGGTACAAGAGGTGTTTATCTGTTAAGAAGCCACAGCCATGGGCCAGTTCCCGAGGGTCCTCGGTTTCCAGTCTAAACAGACCTAGTAGCCCTCAGAGCCCTCTGCTACAGAGCACACATGGGGCAATAGCTCTGAGGAGTGTTCCTTGAGGTTCCCTGGCTTGGGGAAGCGCTACCCCGGCGATGGCACCTAGGCACTGTGATCTCTTCCACTGACTTTCCAGGTAGCACTTTCCAGCCCTTTGTGATTTTCAGCCAAAGGCAGCCTGGCAGGGTCTCTTCCTTAGAGTCATAAAAGGTAACCCAAGGGAGTGCTTATTCAAGCTTCCCTGGTGCAAGAGGTGTTTGTGTGTTAAGAAAGCACAACAATGGGTCTGCTCCCAGAGTCTCAGTTTCCCAGTCAGAACAGACCTAGTAGTCTCCAGAGCTTTCTGCTACAGAGGACACATGGGGCAATAGCTCTGAGGAGTGTTCCTTTAGGTTCCCCGGCTTGGGGGAAGCCCTACCCGGGCGGTGGGGCCTAGGCACTGTGGCCCTCTTCCACTGACTTTCCAGGTAGCACTTTCCAGCCCCTTGTGATTTTCAGCCAAAGACAGCCTGACAGGGTCTCTTCCTTAGAGTCATAAAAGGTAGCCCAAGGGAGTGCTTATTCAGGCTTCCCTGGTGCATAGAGGTGTTTGGCTGTTAAGAAGCCACAATAATGGGTCTGCTCCCAGGGCCTCAGTTTCCCAGTCAGAACAGACCTAGTATCTCCAGAGCTCTCTGCTACAGAGCAACACATGGGGCAATAGCTCTGAGGAGTGTTTCCTTGAGGTTCCCTGGCTTGGGGAAAGCCCTACCCGGGCGGTGGGGCCTAGGCCACTGTGGCCTCTTCCACTGACTTTCCAGGTAGCACTTTCCAGCCACTTGTGATTTTCAGCCAAAGGCAGCCTGGCAGGGTCTCTTCCTTAGAGTCATAAAAGGTAGCCCAAGTGGAGGGCTTTATTCCAATCTTCCCTGGTGGCAAACAGGTGTTTGCTGTTTAAGAAGGGGACAACAATGGGTTTGCGGTCTCCCAGGGCCTCAGTTTCCCAGTCAAACAGCCTAGTAATCTCCAGGAGCTCTCTGCTACAGAGCACACATGGGGCACGCGTTAGCTCTGAGGAGGTTCCTTGACGTTCACGGGCCTTGGGGAAGCCCTACCCGGGGCGGTGGGGCCTAGGCACATGTGGCCTCTTTCACTGACTTTCCAGGTAGCACTTTCCCAGCACCCCCTGTGATTTTCAGACTCAAAGGCAGCCTGGCAGGGTCTCTCTTACTTAGAGTCATAAAAAGGTAGCCCAAGGGAGTGCTGTATTCAATCTTACCCTGGTGCAAGAGGAGTTGATTGTCTGTGAAGAAGCCACAAGAATGGGTCTGAATCCCAGGGCCTCAATTTCCCAGTCGTCAGTAAACAGTCCTAGTCTCCAGGGTTCTCTCTTCAACAAGAGCACCACATGGGTGCCAATTAGCTCTGAGAGGTTGTGTTCCTTGAGGTGTCCCCTGGCTTGGGGAAGCCCTACCCCGAGGCTCGGTGCGGCCATACGTGCACTGTGGCCATCTCCACTTAACTTTCCAGATAGCACATTTCCAGCCCCTTGTGATTTTCAGGAAAAAAGCAGCCTGGCAGCGTCTCTTCCTTAG
>JAGTYA010000607.1:0-21228 GCA_024291935.2 Okapia johnstoni | reverse complement strand
CTGGAGACTAGGTCTCTTCTGACTGGGAAACTGAGGCCCTGGGAGCAGAGCCATTGTTCTGGCGTCTTCACAGCCAAACACCTCTTGCACCAGGGAAGACTGAATAAGCAGTCCCTTGGGCTACCTTTTTTGACTCTAAGGAAGAGACCCTGCAAGGCTGCTCTAAGGAAGAGACCCAGCAAGGCTGCATCTGGCTGAAAATCACAAGGGGCTGGGAATTGATACCTGTAAAGTCAGTGAAAGAGGCCATAGTGCCTAGGCTCCAAAGCCCAGGTAAGGCTTCGACAATGCCCTGGAACGTGAAGGCATCCTCCACAGCGCTTTTTCCCCAGGTCTGCTCTGTAGCAGAGAGCTCTGGAGACTAGGTCTGTTCTGACTGGGAAACTGAGGCCCTGGGAGCAGAGCCATTGTTCTGGCGTCTTCACAGCCAAACACCTCTTGCACCAGGGAAGACTGAATAAGCAGTCCCTTGGGCTACCTTTTTTGACTCTAAGGAAGAGACCCTGCAAGGCTGCATCTGGCTGAAAATCACAAGGGGCTGGGAAGTGATACCTGGAAAGTCAGTGAAAGAGGCCACAGTGCCTAGGCTCCAAAGCCCAGGTAAGGCTTCGACAGTGCCCTGGAACGTGAAGGCACCCTCCACAGCGCTTTTTCCCCATGTCTGCTCTGTAGCAGAGAGCTCTGGAGACTAGGTCTGTTCTGACTGGGAAACTGAGGCCCTGGGAGCAGAGACATTGTTCTGGCGTCTTCACAGCCAAACACCTCTTGCACCAGGGAAGACTGAATAAGCAGTCCCTTGGGCTACCTTTTTTGACTCTAAGGAAGAGACCCTGCAAGGCTGCATCTGGCTGAAAATCACAAGGGGCTGGGAAGTGATACCTGGAAAGTCAGTGAAAGAGGCCACAGTGCCTAGGCTCCAAAGCCCAGGTAAGGCTTCGACAGTGCCCTGGAACCTCAAGGACCCTCCTCAGCGCTTTTTTTCCCCATGTCTGCTCTGTAGCAGAGAGCTCTGGAGACTAGGTCTGTTCTGACTGGGAAACTGAGGCCCTGGGAGCAGAGCCATTGTTCTGGCGTCTTCACAGCCAAACACCTCTTGCACCAGGGAAGACTGAATAAGCAGTCCCTTGGGCTACCTTTTTTGACTCTAAGGAAGAGACCCTGCAAGGCTGCATCTGGCTGAAAATCACAAGGGGCTGGGAAGTGATACCTGGAAAGTCAGTGAAAGAGGCCACAGTGCCTAGGCTCCAAAGCCCAGGTAAGGCTTCGACAGTGCCCTGGAACGTGAAGGCACCCTCCACAGCGCTTTTTTCCCCCCATGTCTGCTCTGTAGCAGAGAGCTCTGGAGACTAGGTCTGTTCTGACTGGGAAACTGAGGCCCTGGGAGCAGAGCCATTGTTCTGGCGTCTTCACAGCCAAACACCTCTTGCACCAGGGAAGACTGAATAAGCAGTCCCTTGGGCTACCTTTTTTGACTCTAAGGAAGAGACCCTGCAAGGCTGCATCTGGCTGAAAATCACAAGGGGCTGGGAAGTGATACCTGGAAAGTCAGTGAAAGAGGCCACAGTGCCTAGGCTCCAAAGCCCAGGTAGGGCTTCCCCAAGGCAGGGAGAACCTCAAGGAACCCTCCTCAGAGCTATTTCCCCATGTCTGCTCTGTAGCAGAGAGCTCTGGAGACTAGGTCTGTTCTGACTGGGAAACTGAGGCCCTGGGAGCAGAGACATTGTTCTGGCGTCTTCACAGCCAAATACCTCTTGCACCAGGGAAGACTGAATAAGCAGTCCCTTGGGCTACCTTTTTTGACTGTAAGGAAGAGACCCTGCAAGGCTGCATCTGGCTGAAAATCACAAGGGGCTGGGAAGTGACACCTGGAAAGTCAGTGAAAGAGGCCAAAGTGCCTAGGCTCCAAAGCCCAGGTAAGGCTTCGACAGTGCCCTGGAACGTGAAGGCACCCTCCACAACGCTTTTTTCCATGTCTGCTCTGTAGCAGAGAGCTCTGGAGACTAGGTCTGTTCTGACTGGGAAACTGAGGCCCTGGGAGCAGAGCCATTGTTCTGGCGTCTTCACAGCCAAACACCTCTTGCACCAGGGAAGACTGAATAAGCAGTCCCTTGGGCTACCTTTTTTGACTCTAAGGAAGAGACCCTGCAAGGCTGCATCTGGCTGAAAATCACAAGGGGCTGGGAAGTGATACCTGGAAAGTCAGTGAAAGAGGCCACAGTGCCTAGGCCCCAGAACCCGGGTAGGGATTCCCCAAGGCAGGGAGCCTCAAGGAACACTCCTCAGAGCTATTTCCCCATGTCTGCTCTGTAGCAGAGAGCTCTGGAGGCTAGGTCTGTTCTGACTGGGAAACTGAGGCCCTGGGAGCAGAGCCATTGTTCTGGCGTCTTCACAGCCAAATACCTCTTGCACCAGTGAAGACTGAATAAGCAGTCCCTTGGGCTACCTTTTTTGACTGTAAGGAAGAGACCCTGCAAGGCTGCATCTGGCTGAAAATCACAAGGGGCTGGGAAGTGATACCTGGAAAGTCAGTGAAAGAGGCCACAGTGCCTAGGCTCCAAAGCCCAGGTAAGGCTTCGACAGTGCCCTGGAACGTGAAGGCACCCTCCACAGCGCTTTTTCCCCATGTCTGCTCTGTAGCAGAGAGCTCTGGAGACTAGGTCTGTTCTGACTGGGAAACTGAGGCCCTGGGAGCAGAGCCATTGTTCTGGCGTCTTCACAGCCAAACACCTCTTGCACCAGGGAAGACTGAATAAGCAGTCCCTTGGGGCTACCTTTTTTGACTGTAAGGAAGAGACCCTGCAAGGCTGCATCTGGCTGAAAATCACAAGGGGCTGGGAAGTGATACCTGGAAAGTCAGTGAAAGAGGCCACAGTGCCTAGGCTCCAAAGCCCAGGTAAGGCTTCGACAGTGCCCTGGAACGTGAAGGCACCCTCCACAGCGTTTTTTTTTCCCCATGTCTGCTCTGTAGCAGAGAGCTCTGGAGACTAGGTCTGTTCTGACTGGGAAAAACTGAGGCCCTGGGAGCAGAGCCATCGTTCTGGCGTCTTCACAGCCAAACACCTCTTGCACCAGGGAAGACTGAATAAGCAGTCCCTTGGGCTACCTTTTTTTTTCTCTCTAAGGAAGAGACCCTGCAAGGCTGCATCTGGCTGAAAATCACAAGGGGCTGGGAAGTGATACCTGGAAAGTCAGTGAAAGAGGCCACAGTGCCTAGGCTCCAAAGCCCAGGTAAGGCTTCGACAGTGCCCTGGAACGTGAAGGCACCCTCCACAGCGGTTTTTCCCCATGTCTGCTGTGTAGCAGAGAGATCTGGAGACTAGGTCTGTTCTGACTGGGAAACTGAGGCCCTGGGAGCAGAGCCATTGTTCTGGCGTCTTCACAGCCAAACACACTCTTGCACCAGGGAAGACTGAATAAGCAGTCCCTTGGGCTACCTTTTTTGACTCTAAGGAAGAGACCCTGCAAGGCTGCATCTGGCTGAAAATCACAAGGGGCTGGGAAGTGATACCTGGAAAGTCAGTGAAAGAGGCCACAGTGCCTAGGCTCCAAAGCCCAGGTAAGGCTTCGACAGTGCCCTGGAACGTGAAGGCACCCTCCACAGCGCTTTTTTTTCCCCATGTCTGCTCTGTAGCAGAGAGAGCTCTGGAGACTAGGTCTGTTCTGACTGGGAAACTGAGGCCCTGGGAGCAGAGCCATTGTTCTGGCGTCTTCACAGCCAAACACCTCTTGCACCAGGGAAGACTGAATAAGCAGTCCCTTGGGCTACCTTTTTTGACTCTAAGGAAGAGACCCTGCAAGGCTGCATCTGGCTGAAAATCACAAGGGGCTGGGAAGTGATACCTGGAAAGTCAGTGAAAGAGGCCACAGTGCCTAGGCTCCAAAGCCCAGGTAAGGCTTCGACAGTGCCCTGGAACGTGAAGGCACCCTCCACAGCGCTTTTTCCCCATGTCTGCTCTGTAGCAGAGAGCTCTGGAGACTAGGTCTGTTCTGACTGGGAAACTGAGGCCCTGGGAGCAGAGCCATTGTTCTGGCGTCTTCACAGCCAAACACCTCTTGCACCAGGGAAGACTGAATAAGCAGTCCCTTGGGCTACCTTTTTTTTACTCTAAGGAAGAGACCCTGCAAGGCTGCATCTGGCTGAAAATCACAAGGGGCTGGGAAGTGATACCTGGAAAGTCAGTGAAAGAGGCCACAGTGCCTAGGCTCCAAAGCCCAGGTAAGGCTTCGACAGTGCCCTGGAACGTGAAGGCACCCTCCACAGAGCGCGCTTTTTCCCCATGTCTGCTCTGTAGCAGAGAGCTCTGGAGACTAGGTCTGTTCTGACTGGGAAACTGAGGCCCTGGGAGCAGAGCCATTGTTCTGGCGTCTTCACAGCCAAACACCTCTTGCACCAGGGAAGACTGAATAAGCAGTCCCTTGGGCTACCTTTTTTTTTTTTTGACTCTAAGGAAGAGACCCTGCAAGGCTGCATCTGGCTGAAAATCACAAGGGGCTGGGAAGTGATACCTGGAAAGTCAGTGAAAGAGGCCACAGTGCCTAGGCTCCAAAGCCCAGGTAAGGCTTCGACAGTGCCCTGGAACGTGAAGGCACCCTCCACAGCGCGCTTTTTCCCCATGTCTGCTCTGTAGCAGAGAGCTCTGGAGACTAGGTCTGTTCTGACTGGGAAACTGAGGCCCTGGGAGCAGAGCCATTGTTCTGGCGTCTTCACAGCCAAAAACACCTCTTGCACCAGGGAAGACTGAATAAGCAGTCCCTTGGGCTACCTTTTTTTTTTGACTAAGGAAGAGACCCTGCAAGGCTGCATCTGGCTGAAAATCACAAGGGGCTGGGAAGTGATACCTGGAAAGTCAGTGAAAGAGGCCACAGTGCCTAGGCTCCAAAGCCCAGGTAAGGCTTCGACAGTGCCCTGGAACGTGAAGGCACCCTCCACAGCAGCTTTTTTTCCCATGTCTGCTCTGTAGCAGAGAGCTCTGGAGACTAGGTCTGTTCTGACTGGGAAACTGAGGCCCTGGGAGCAGAGCCATTGTTCTGGCGTCTTCACAGCCAAACACCTCTTGCACCAGGGAAGACTGAATAAGCAGTCCCTTTGGGCTACCTTTTTTGACTCTAAGGAAGAGACCCTGCAAGGCTGCATCTGGCTGAAAATCACAAGGGGCTGGGAAGTGATACCTGGAAAGTCAGTGAAAGAGGCCACAGTGCCTAGGCTCCAAAGCCCAGGTAAGGCTTCGACAGTGCCCTGGAACGTGAAGGCACCCTCCACAGCGCTTTTTCCCCATGTCTGCTCTGAGCAGCAGAGAGCTCTGGAGACTAGGTCTGTTCTGACTGGGAAACTGAGGCCCTGGGAGCAGAGCCATTGTTCTGGCGTCTTCACAGCCAAACACCTCTTGCACCAGGGAAGACTGAATAAGCAGTCCCTTGGGCTACCTTTTTTGACTCTAAGGAAGAGACCCTGCAAGGCCGCATCTGGCTGAAAATCACAAGGGGCTGGGAAGTGATACCTGGAAAGTCAGTGAAAGAGGCCACAGTGCCTAGGCTCCAAAGCCCAGGTAAGGCTTCGACAGTGCCCTGGAACGTGAAGGCATCCTCCACAGTGCTTTTTCCCCATGTCTGCTCTGTAGCAGAGAGCTCTGGAGACTAGGTCTGTTCTGACTGGGAAACTGAGGCCCTGGGAGCAGAGCCATTGTTCTGGCGTCTTCACAGCCAAACACTTCTTGCACCAGGGAAGACTGAATAAGCAGTCCCTTGGGCTACCTTTTTTTTTTCTAAGGAAGAGACCCTGCAAGCAAGGCTGCATCTGGCTGAAAATCACAAGGGGCTGGGAAGTGATACCTGGAAAGTCAGTGAAAGAGGCCACAGTGCCTAGGCTCCAAAGCCCAGGTAAGGCTTCGACAGTGCCCTGGAACGTGAAGGCACCCTCCACAGTGCTTTTTCCCCATGTCTGCTCTGTAGCAGAGAGAGCTCTGGAGACTAGATCTGTTCTGACTGGGAAACTGAGGCCCTGGGAGCAGAGCCATTGTTCTGGTGTCTTCACAGCCAAACACCTCTTGCACCAGGGAAGACTGAATAAGCAGTCCCTTGGGCTACCTTTTTTTGACTCTAAAGAAGAGACCCCCTGCAAGGCTGCATCTGGCTGAAAATCACAAGGGGCTGGGAAGTGATACCTGGAAAGTCAGTGAAAGAGGCCACAGTGCCTAGGCTCCAAAGCCCTGGTAAGGCTTCGACAAAGCCCTGGAACCTGAAGGCACCCTCCACAGCGCTTTTTCCCCCCCTGGTCTGCTCTGTAGCAAAGAGTAGCAAGAGCTCTGGAGACTAGGTCTCTTCTGACTGGGAAACTGAGGCCCTGGGAGCAGAGCCATTGTTCTGTCGTCTTCCCAGCCAAACACCTCTTGCACCAGGGAAGACTGAATAAGCAGTCCCTTTGGCTACCTTTTTTGACTCTAAGGAAGAGACCCTGCAAGGCTGCATCTGGCTGAAAATCACAAGGGGCTGGGAAGTGATACCTGGAAAGTCAGTGAAAGAGGCCACAGTGCCTAGGCTCCAAAGCCCAGGAAGGGCTTCCCCAAGGCACGGAGCCTCAAGGAACCCTCCTCAGAGCTATTTCCCCATGTCTTCTCTGTAGCAGAGAGCTCTGGAACCTAGGTCTGTTCTGACTGGGAAACTGAGGCCCTGGGAGCAGAGCCATTGTTCTGGCGTCTTCACAGCCAAACACCTCTTGCACCAGGGAAGACTGAATAAGCAGTCCCTTGGGCTACATTTTTTGACTCTAAGGAAGAGACCCTGCAAGGCTGCATCTGGCTGAAAATCACAAGGGGCTGGGAAGTGATACCTGGAAAGTCAGTGAAAGAGGCCACAGTGCCTAGGCTCCAAAGCCCCTGTAAGGCTTCGACAGTGCCCTGGAACCTGAAGGCACCCTCCACAGCGCTTTTTCCCCAGGTCTGCTCTGTAGCAGCAGAGAGCTCTGAAGACTAGGTCTCTTCTGACTGGGAAACTGAGGCCCTGGGAACAGAGCCCATTGTTCTGGCGTCTTCCCAGCCAAACACCTTTTGCACCAGGGAAGACTGAATAAGCAGTCCCTTGGCTACCTTTTTTGACTCTAAGGAAGAAACCCTGCAAGGCTGCATCTGGCTGAAAATCACAAGGGGCTGGGAAGTGATACCTGGAAAGTCAGTGAAAGAGGCCACAGTGCGTAGGCTCCAAAGCCCAGGAAGGGCTTCCCCAAGGCACGGAGCCTCAAGGAACCCTCCTCAGAGCCATTTCCCCATTTCTTCTCTGTAGCAGAGAGCTCTGGAGACTAGGTCTCTTCTGACTGGGAAACTGAGGCCCTGGGAGCAGAGCCATTGTTCTGGCGTCTTCACAGCCAAAACACCTCTTGCACCAGTGAAGACTGAATAAGCAGTCCCTTGGGCTACCTTTTTTGACTCTAAGGAAGAGACCCTGCAAGGCTGCATCTGGCTGAAAATCACAAGGGGCTGGGAAGTGACACCTGGAAAGTCAGTGAAAGAGGCCACAGTGCCTAGGCTCCAAAGCCCAGGTAAGGCTTCGACAGTGCCCTGGAACGTGAAGGCACCCTCCACAGCGCTTTTTTCCCCATGTCTGCTCTGTAGCAGAGAGCTCTGGAGACTAGGTCTGTTCTGACTGGGAAACTGAGGCCCTGGGAGCAGAGCCATTGTTCTGGCGTCTTCACAGCCAAACACCTCTTGCACCAGGGAAGACTGAATAAGCAGTCCCTTGGGCTACCTTTTTTGACTCTAAGGAAGAGACCCTGCAAGGCTGCATCTGGCTGAAAATCACAAGGGGCTGGGAAGTGTGATACCTGGAAAGTCAGTGAAAGAGGCCACAGTGCCTAGGCTCCAAAGCCCATGTAAGGCTTCGACAGTGCCCTGGAACGTGAAGGACCCTCCACAGCGCTTTTTTCCCATGTTTGCTCTGTAGCAGAGAGCTCTGGAGACTAGGTCTGTTCTGACTGGGAAAATGAGGCCCTGGGAGCAGAGCCATTGTTCTGGCGTCTTCACAGCCAAACACCTCTTGCACCAGGGAAGACTGAATAAGCAGTCCCTTGGGCTACCTTTTTTGACTCTAAGGAAGAGACCCTGCAAGGCTGCATCTGGCTGAAAATCACAAGGGGCTGGGAAGTGATACCTGGAAAGTCAGTGAAAGAGGCCACAGTGCCTAGGCTCCAAAGCCCAGGTAAGGCTTCGACAGTGCCCTGGAACGTGAAGGAACCCTCCACAGCGCTTTTTCCCCATGTCTGCTCTGTAGCAGAGAGCTCTGGAGACTAGGTCTGTTCTGACTGGGAAACTGGGAAACTGAGGCCCTGGGAGCAGAGCCATTGTTCTGGCGTCTTCACAGCCAAACACCTCTTGCACCAGGGAAGACTGAATAAGCAGTCCCTTGGGCTACCTTTTTTTGACTCTAAGGAAGAGACCCTGCAAGGCTGCATCTGGCTGAAAATCACAAGGGGCTGGGAAGTGATACCTGGAAAGTCAGTGAAAGAGGCCACAGTGCCTAGGCTCCAAAGCCCCGGGTAGGGCTTCGACAAGGCCCTGGAACCTGAAGGCACCCTCCTCAGAGCTTTTTTTCCCATGTCTGCTCTGTAGCAGAGAGCTCTGGAGACTAGGTCTGTTCTGACTGGGAAACTGAGGCCCTGGGAGCAGAGCCATTGTTCTGGCGTCTTCACAGCCAAACACCTCTTGCACCAGGGAAGACTGAATAAGCAGTCCCTTGGGCTACCTTTTTTGACTCTAAGGAAGAGACCCTGCAAGGCTGCATCTGGCTGAAAATCACAAGGGGCTGGGAAGTGATACCTGGAAAGTCAGTGAAAGAGGCCACAGTGCCTAGGCTCCAAAGCCCAGGTAAGGCTTCGACAGTGCCCTGGAACGTGAAGGAACCCTCCTCAGAGCTTTTTCCCCATGTCTGCTCTGTAGCAGAGAGCTCTGGAGACTAGGTCTGTTCTGACTGGGAAACTGAGGCCCTGGGAGCAGAGCCATTGTTCTGGCGTCTTCACAGCCAAACACCTCTTGCACCAGGGAAGACTGAATAAGCAGTCCCTTGGGCTACCTTTTTTGACTCTAAGGAAGAGACCCTGCAAGGCTGCATCTGGCTGAAAATCACAAGGGGCTGGGAAGTGATACCTGGAAAGTCAGTGAAAGAGGCCACAGTGCCTAGGCTCCAAAGCCCCCGGGTAAGGCTTCGACAGTGCCCTGGAACGTGAAGGCACCCTCCACAGAGCTTTTTCCCCATGTCTGCTCTGTAGCAGAGAGCTCTGGAGACTAGGTCTGTTCTGACTGGGAAACTGAGGCCCTGGGAGCAGAGCCATTGTTCTGGCGTCTTCACAGCCAAACACCTCTTGCACCAGGGAAGACTGAATAAGCAGTCCCTTGGGCTACCTTTTTTGACTCTAAGGAAGAGACCCTGCAAGGCTGCATCTGGCTGAAAAAATCACAAGGGGCTGGGAAGTGATACCTGGAAAGTCAGTGAAAGAGGCCACAGTGCCTAGGCTCCAAAGCCCAGGTAAGGCTTCGACAGTGCCCTGGAACGTGAAGGCACCCTCCACAGCGCTTTTTTTCCCCATGTCTGCTCTGTAGCAGAGAGAGAGAGCTCTGGAGACTAGGTCTGTTCTGACTGGGAAACTGAGGCCCTGGGAGCAGAGCCATTGTTCTGGCGTCTTCACAGCCAAACACCTCTTGCACCAGGGAAGACTGAATAAGCAGTCCCTTGGGCTACCTTTTTTTTTGACTCTAAGGAAGAGACCCTGCAAGGCTGCATCTGGCTGAAAATCACAAGGGGCTGGGAAGTGATACCTGGAAAGTCAGTGAAAGAGGCCACAGTGCCTAGGCTCCAAAGCCCAGGTAAGGCTTCGACAGTGCCCTGGAACGTGAAGGCACCCTCCACAGCGCTTTTTTTTCCCATGTCTGCTCTGTAGCAGAGAGATCTGGAGACTAGGTCTGTTCTGACTGGGAAACTGAGGCCCTGGGAGCAGAGCCATTGTTCTGGCGTCTTCACAGCCAAACACCTCTTGCACCAGGGAAGACTGAATAAGCAGTCCCTTGGGCTACCTTTTTTTTTCTAAGGAAGAGACCCTGCAAGGCTGCATCTGGCTGAAAATCACAAGGGGCTGGGAAGTGATACCTGGAAAGTCAGTGAAAGAGGCCACAGTGCCTAGGCTCCAAAGCCCAGGTAAGGCTTCGACAGTGCCCTGGAACGTGAAGGCACCCTCCAGAGCGCTTTTTTTCCCCATGTCTGCTGTGTAGCAGAGAGATCTGGAGACTAGGTCTGTTCTGACTGGGAAACTGAGGCCCTGGGAGCAGAGCCATTGTTGGCGGCGTCTTCACAGCCAAACACCTCTTGCACCAGGGAAGACTGAATAAGCAGTCCCTTGGGCTACCTTTTTTTGACTCTAAGGAAGAGACCCTGCAAGGCTGCATCTGGCTGAAAATCACAAGGGGCTGGGAAGTGATACCTGGAAAGTCAGTGAAAGAGGCCACAGTGCCTAGGCTCCAAAAACCAGGTAAGGCTTCGACAGTGCCCTGGAACGTGAAGGCACCCTCCACAGCGTTTTTTCCACATGTCTGCTCTGTAGCAGAGAGCTCTGGAGACTAGGTCTGTTCTGACTGGGAAACTGAGGCCCTGGTAGCAGAGCCATTGTTCTGGCGCCTTCACAGCCAAACACCTCTTGCACCAGGGAAGATTGAATAAGCAGTCCCTTTGGCTACCTTTTTTGACTCTAAGGAAGAGATCCTGCAAGGCTACATCTGGCTGAAAATCACAAGGGGCTGGGAAGTGATACCTGGAAAGTCAGTGAAAGAGGCCACAGTGCCTAGGCTCCAAAGCCCAGGTAAGGCTTCGACAGTGCCCTGGAACGTGAAGGCACCCTCCACAGCGCTTTTTCCCCATGTCTGCTCTGAAGCAGAGAGCTCTGGAGACTAGGTCTGTTCTGACTGGGAAACTGAGGCCCTGGGAGCAGAGCCATTGTTCTGGCGTCCTCACAGCGAAACACCTCTTGCACCAGTGAAGACTGAATAAGCAGTCCCTTGGGCTACCTTTTTTGACTCTAAGGAAGAGACCCTGCAAGGCCGCATCTGCCTGAAAATCACAAGGGGCTGGGAAGTGATACCTGGAAAGTCAGTGAAAGAGGCCACAGTGCCTAGGCTCCAAAGCCCAGGTAAGGCTTCGACAGTGCCCTGGAACGTGAAGGCATCCTCCACAGTGCTTTTTCCCCAGGTCTGCTCTGTAGCAGAGAGCTCTGGAGACTAGGTCTGTTCTGACTGGGAAACTGAGGCCCTGGGAGCAGAGCCATTGTTCTGGCGTCTTCACAGCCAAACACTTCTTGCACAAGGGAAGACTGAATAAGCAGTCCCTTGGGCTACCTTTTTTGACTCTAAGGAAGAGACCCTGCAAGGCTGCATCTGGCTGAAAATCACAAGGGGCTGGGAAGTGATACCTGGAAAGTCAGTGAAAGAGGCCACAGTGCCTAGGCTCCAAAGCCCAGGTAAGGCTTCGACAGTGCCCTGGAACGTGAAGGCACCCTCCACAGTGCTTTTTCCCCATGTCTGCTCTGTAGCAGAGAGCTCTGGAGACTAGATCTGTTCTGACTGGGAAACTGAGGCCCTGGGAGCAGAGTCATTGTTCTGGTGTCTTCACAGCCAAACACCTCTTGCACCAGGGAAGACTGAATAAGCAGTCCCTTGGGCTACCTTTTTTGACTCCAAAGAAGAGACCCTGCAAGGCTGCATCTGGCTGAAAATCACAAGGGGCTGGGAAGTGATACCTGGAAAGTCAGTGAAAGAGGCCACAGTGCCTAGGCTCCAAAGCCCTGGTAAGGCTTCGACAAAGCCCTGGAACCTGAAGGCACCCTCCACAGCGCTTTTTCCCCAGGTCTGCTCTGTAGCAAAGAACTCTGGAGACTAGGTCTCTTCTGACTGGGAAACTGAGGCCCTGGGAGCAGAGCCATTGTTCTGTCGTCTTCCCAGCCAAACACCTCTTGCACCAGGGAAGACTGAATAAGCAGTCCCTTTGGCTACCTTTTTTGACTCTAAGGAAGAGACCCTGCAAGGCTGCATCTGGCTGAAAATCACAAGGGGCTGGGAAGTGATACCTGGAAAGTCAGTGAAAGAGGCCACAGTGCGTAGGCTCCAAAGCCCAGGAAGGGCTTCCCCAAGGCACGGAGCCTCAAGGAACCCTCCTCAGAACTATTTCCTCATGTCTTCTCTGTAGCAGAGAGCTCTGGAACCTAGGTCTGTTCTGACTGGGAAACTGAGGCCCTGGGAGCAGAGCCATTGTTCTGGCGTCTTCACAGCCAAACACCTCTTGCACCAGGGAAGACTGAATAAGCAGTCTCTTGGGCTACATTTTTTGACTCTAAGGAAGCGACCCTGCAAGGCTACATCTGGCTGAAAATCACAAGGGGCTGGGAAGTGATACCTGGAAAGTCAGTGAAAGAGGCCACAGTGCCTAGGCTCCAAAGCCCTGGTAAGGCTTCGACAGTGCCCTGGAACCTGAAGGCACCCTCCACAGCGCTTTTTCCCCAGGTCTGCTCTGTAGCAAAGAGCTCTGAAGACTAGGTCTCTTCTGACTGGGAAACTGAGGCCCTGGGAACAGAGCCATTGTTCTGGCGTCTTCCCAGCCAAACACCTTTTGCACCAGGGAAGACTGAATAAGCAGTCCCTTCGGCTACCTTTTTTGACTCTAAGGAAGAAACCCTGCAAGGCTGCATCTGGCTGAAAATCACAAGGGGCTGGGAAGTGATACCTGGAAAGTCAGTGAAAGAGGCCACAGTGCGTAGGCTCCAAAGCCCAGGAAGGGCTTCCCCAAGGCACGGAGCCTCAAGGAACCCTCCTCAGAGCCATTTCCCCATTTCTTCTCTGCAGCAGAGAGCTCTGGAGACTAGGTCTCTTCTGACTGGGAAACTGAGGCCCTGGGAGCAGAGCCATTGTTCTGGCGTCTTCACAGCCAAACACCTCTTGCACCAGGGAAGACTGAATAAGCAGTCCCTTGGGCTACCTTTTTTGACTCTAAGGAAGAGACCCTGCAAGGCTGCATCTGGCTGAAAATCACAAGGGGCTGGAAGTGATACCTGGAAAGTCAGTGAAAGAGGCCACAGTGCCTAGGCTCCCAAAGCCCAGGTAAGGCTTCGACAGTGCCCTGGAACGTGAAGGCACCCTCCACAGAGCTTTTTCCCCATGTCTGCTCTGTAGCAGAGAGCTCTGGAGACTAGGTCTGTTCTGACTGGGAAACTGAGGCCCTGGGAGCAGAGCCATTGTTCTGGCGTCTTCACAGCCAAACACCTCTTGCACCAGGGAAGACTGATAAGCAGTCCCTTGGGCTACCTTTTTTGACTCTAAGGAAGAGACCCTGCAAGGCTGCATCTGGCTGAAAATCACAAGGGGCTGGGAAGTGATACCTGGAAAGTCAGTGAAAGAGGCCACAGTGCCTAGGCTCCAAACCCCAGGTAAGGCTTCGACAGTGCCCTGGAACGTGAAGGTGCCCTCCACAGCGCTTTTTCCCCATGTCTGCTCTGTAGCAGAGAGCTCTGGAGACTAGGTCTGTTCTGACTGGGAAACTGAGGCCCTGGGAGCAGAGCCATTGTTCTGGCGTCTTCACAGCCAAACACCTCTTGCACCAGGGAAGACTGAATAAGCAGTCCCTTGGGCTACCTTTTTTGACTCTAAGGAAGAGACCCTGCAAGGCTGCATCTGGCTGAAAATCACAAGGGGCTGGGAAGTGATACCTGGAAAGTCAGTGAAAGAGGCCACAGTGCCTAGGCTCCAAAGCCCAGGTAAGGCTTCGATAGTGCCCTGGAACGAGAAGGAACCCTCCACAGCGCTTTTTCCCCATGTCTGCTCTGTAGCAGAGAGCTCTGGAGACTAGGTCTGTTCTGACTGGGAAACTGAGGCCCTGGGAACAGAGCCATTGTTCTGGCGTCTTCACAGCCAAACACCTCTTGCACCAGGGAAGACTGAATAAGCAGTCCCTTGGGCTACCTTTTTTGACTCTAAGGAAGAGACCCTGCAAGGCTGCATCTGGCTGAAAATCACAAGGGGCTGGGAAGTGATACCTGGAAAGTCAGTGAAAGAGGCCACAGTGCCTAGGCCCCAAAGCCCAGGTAGGGCTTCCCCAAGGCAGGGAACCTCAAGGAACCCTCCTCAGAGCTATTTTCCCCATGTCTGCTCTGTAGCAGAGAGCTCTGGAGACTAGGTCTGTTCTGACTGGGAAACTGAGGCCCTGGGAGCAGAGCCATTGTTCTGGCGTCTTCACAGCCAAACACCTCTTGCACCAGGGAAGACTGAATAAGCAGTCCCTTGGGCTACCTTTTTTGACTCTAAGGAAGAGACCCTGCAAGGCTGCATCTGGCTGAAAATCACAAGGGGCTGGGAAGTGATACCTGGAAAGTCAGTGAAAGAGGCCACAGTGCCTAGGCCCCAGCACCCGGGTAGGGCTTCCCCAAGGCAGGGAGCCTCAAGGAACCCTCCTCAGAGCTATTTCCCCATGTCTGCTCTGTAGCAGAGAGCTCTGGAGACTAGGTCTGTTCTGACTGGGAAACTGAGGCCCTGGGAGCAGAGCCATTGTTCTGGCGTCTTCACAGCCAAACACCTCTTGCACCAGGGAAGACTGAATAAGCAGTCCCTTGGGCTACCTTTTTTGACTCTAAGGAAGAGACCCTGCAAGGCTGCATCTGGCTGAAAATCACAAGGGGCTGGGAAGTGATACCTGGAAAGTCAGTGAAAGAGGCCACAGTGCCTAGGCCCAAAGCCCAGGTAAGGCTTCGACAGTGCCCTGGAACGTGAAGGCACCCTCCAGAGCTTTTTTCCCATGTCTGCTCTGTAGCAGAGAGCTCTGGAGACTAGGTCTGTTCTGACTGGGAAACTGAGGCCCTGGGAGCAGAGCCATTGTTCTGGCGTCTTCACAGCCAAACACCTCTTGCACCAGGGAAGACTGAATAAGCAGTCCCTTGGGCTACCTTTTTTGACTCTAAGGAAGAGACCCTGCAAGGCTGCATCTGGCTGAAAATCACAAGGGGCTGGGAAGTGATACCTGGAAAGTCAGTGAAAGAGGCCACAGTGCCTAGGCCCCAAAGCCCCGAGTAGGGCTTCGACAGTGCCCTGGAGACTCAAGGAACCCTCCACAGCGCTTTTTCCCCATGTCTGCTCTGTAGCAGAGAGCTCTGGAGACTAGGTCTGTTCTGACTGGGAAACTGAGGCCCTGGGAGCAGAGCCATTGTTCTGGCGTCTTCACAGCCAAACACCTCTTGCACCAGGGAAGACTGAATAAGCAGTCCCTTGGGCTACCTTTTTTGACTCTAAGGAAGAGACCCTGCAAGGCTGCATCTGGCTGAAAATCACAAGGGGCTGGGAAGTGATACCTGGAAAGTCAGTGAAAAAGGCCACAGTGCCTAGGCCCCAAGCACCGGGGTAGGGCTTCCCCAAGGCAGGGAGCCTCAAGGAACCCTCCTCAGAGCTATTTTTTCCCCATGTCTGCTCTGTAGCAGAGAGCTCTGGAGACTAGGTCTGTTCTGACTGGGAAACTGAGGCCCTGGGAGCAGAGCCATTGTTCTGGCGTCTTCACAGCCAAACACCTCTTGCACCAGGGAAGACTGAATAAGCAGTCCCTTGGGCTACCTTTTTTGACTCTAAGGAAGAGACCCTGCAAGGCTGCATCTGGCTGAAAATCACAAGGGGCTGGGAAGTGATACCTGGAAAGTCAGTGAAAGAGGCCACAGTGCCTAGGCCCCAGCAAGAGGGTAGGGCTTCCTCAAGGCAGGGAGCCTGAAGGAACCCTCCTCAGAGCTATTTCCCCCCATGTCTGCTCTGTAGCAGAGAGCTCTGGAAACTAGGTCTGTTCTGACTGGGAAACTGAGGCCCTGGGAGCAGAGCCATTGTTCTGGCGTCTTCACAGCCAAACACCTCTTGCACCAGGGAAGACTGAATAAGCAGTCCCTTGGGCTACCTTTTTTGACTCTAAGGAAGAGACCCTGCAAGGCTGCATCTGGCTGAAAATCACAAGGGGCTGGGAAGTGATACCTGGAAAGTCAGTGAAAGAGGCCACAGTGCCTAGGCTCCAAAGCCCAGGTAAGGCTTCGACAGTGCCCTGGAACGTGAAGGCACCCTCCACAGCGCTTTTTCCACATGTATGCTCTGTAGCAGAGAGCTCTGGAGACTAGGTCTGTTCTGACTGGGAAACTGAGGCCCTGGGAGCAGAGCCATTGTTCTGGCGTCTTCACAGCCAAACACCTCTTGCACCAGGGAAGACTGAATAAGCAGTCCCTTGGGCTACCTTTTTTGACTCTAAGGAAGAGACCCTGCAGGCTGCATCTGGCTGAAAATCACAAGGGGCTGGGAAGTGATACCTGGAAAGTCAGTGAAAGAGGCCACAGTGCCTAGGCCCCAGCAACCGGGTAGGGCTTCCCCAAGGCAGGGAGCCTCAAGGAACCCTCCTCAGAGTTATTTCCCCATGTCTGCTCTGTAGCAGACAGCTCTGGAGACTAGGTCTGTTCTGACTGGGAAACTTAGGCCCTGGGAGCAGAGATATTGTTCTGGGGTCTTCACAGCCAAACACCTCTTGCACCAGGGAAGACTGAATAAGCAGTCCCTTGGGCTACCTTTTTTGACTCTAAGGAAGAGACCCTGCAAGGCTGCATCTGGCTGAAAATCACAAGGGGCTGGGAAGTGATACCTGGAAAGTCAGTGAAAGAGGCCACAGTGCCTAGGCTCGAAAGACCAGGTAAGGCTTCAACAGTGCCCTGGAACGTGAAGGCACCCTCCACAGCGCTTTTTCCACATGTCTGCTCTGTAGCAGAGGGCTCTGGAGACTAGGTATATTCTGACTGGGAAACTGAGGCCCTGGGAGCAGAGCCATTGTTCTGGCGTCTTCAAAGCCAAACACCTCTTGCACCAGGGAAGACTGAATAAGCAGTCCCTTGGGCTACCTTTTTTGACTCTAAGGAAGAGACCCTGCAAGGCTGCATGTGGCTGAAAATCACAAGGGACTGGGAAGTGATACCTGGAAAGTCAGTGAAAGAGGCCACAGTGCCTAGGCTCCAAAGCCCAGGTAAGGCTTCAACAGTGCCCTGGAACGTGAAGGCACCCTCCACAGCGCTTTTTCCACATGTCTGCTCTGTAGCAGAGGGCTCTGGAGACTAGGTCTGTTCTGACTGGGAAACTGAGGCCCTGGGAGCAGAGCCATTGTTCTGGCGTCTTCACAGCCAAACACGTCTTGCACCAGGGAAGACTGAATAAGCAGTCCCTTGGGCTACCTTTTTTGACTCTAAAGAAGAGACCCTGCAAGGCTGCATCTGGCTGAAAATCACAAGGGGCTGGGAAGTGTTATCTGGAAAGTCAGTGAAAGAGTCCACAGTGCCTAGGCCCCAGCACCCGGGTAGGGCTTCCCCAAGGCAGGGAGCCTGAAGGAACCATCCTCAGAGCTATATCCCCAAGTCTGCTCTGTAGCAGAGAGCTCTGGAGACTAGGTCTGTTCTGACTGGGAAACTGAGGCCCTGGGAGCAGAGCCATTGTTCTGGCGTCTTCACAGCCAAACACCTCTTGCACCAGGGAAGACTGAATAAGCAGTCCCTTGGGCTACCTTTTTTGACTCTAAGGAAGAGACCCTGCAAGGCTGCATCTGGCTGAAAATCACAAGGGGCTGGGAAGTGATACCTGGAAAGTCAGTGAAAAAGGCCACAGTGCCTAGGCCCCAGCACCGGGGTAGGGCTTCCCCAAGGCAGGGAGCCTCAAGGAACCCTCCTCAGAGCTATTTCCGCATGTCTGCTCTGTAGCAGAGAGCTCTGGAGACTAGGTCTGTTCTGACTGGGAAACTGAGGCCCTGGGAGCAGAGCCATTGTTCTGGCGTCTTCACAGCCAAACACCTCTTGCACCAGGGAAGACTGAATAAGCAGTCCCTTGGGCTACCTTTTTTGACTCTAAGGAAGAGACCCTGCAAGGCTGCATCTGGCTGAAAATCACAAGGGGCTGGGAAGTGATACCTGGAAAGTCAGTGAAAGAGGCCACAGTGCCTAGGCCCCAGCAAGAGGGTAGGGCTTCCTCAAGGCAGGGAGCCTGAAGGAACCTTCCTCAGAGCTATTTCCCCGTGTCTGCTCTGTAGCAGAGAGCTCTGGAAACTAGGTCTGCTCTGACTGGGAAACTGAGGCCCCTGGAGCAGAGCCATTGTTCTGGCGTCTTCACAGCCAAACACCTCTTGCACCAGGGAAGACTGAATAAGCAGTCCCTTGGGCTACCTTTTTTGACTCTAAGGACGAGACCCTGCAAGGCTGCATCTGGCTGAAAATCACAAGGGGCTGGGAAGTGATACCTGGAAAGTCAGTGAAAGAGGCCACAGTGCCTAGGCTCCAAAGCCCAGGTAAGGCTTCGACAGTGCCCTGGAACGTGAAGGCACCCTCCACAGCGCTTTTTCCACATGTATGCTCTGTAGCAGAGAGCTCTGGAGACTAGGTCTGTTCTGACTTGGAAAAACTGAGGCCCTGGGAGCAGAGAGCCCATTGTTCTGGCGTCTTCACAGCCAAACACCTCTTGCACCAGGGAAGACTGAATAAGCAGTCCCTTGGGCTACCTTTTTTGACTCTAAGGAAGAGACCCTGCAAGGCTGCATCTGGCTGAAAATCACAAGGGGCTGGGAAGTGATACCTGGAAAGTCAGTGAAAGAGGCCACAGTGCCTAGGCCCCAGCAACCGGGTAGGGCTTCCCCAAGGCAGGGAGCCTCAAGGAACCCTCCTCAGAGTTATTTCCCCATGTCTGCTCTGTAGCAGAGAGCTCTGGAGACTAGGTCTGTTCTGACTGGGAAACTTAGAGGCCCTGGGAGCAGAGATATTGTTCTGGGGTCTTCACAGCCAAACACCTCTTGCACCAGGGAAGACTGAATAAGCAGTCCCTTGGGCTACCTTTTTTGACTCTAAGGAAGAGACCCTGCAAGGCTGCATCTGGCTGAAAATCACAAGGGGCTGGGAAGTGATACCTGGAAAGTCAGTGAAAGAGGCCACAGTGCCTAGGCTCCAAAGCCCAGGTAAGGCTTCAACAGTGCCCTGGAACGTGAAGGCACCCTCCACAGCGCTTTTTCCACATGTCTGCTCTGTAGCAGAGAGCTCTGGAGACTAGGTCTGTTCTGACTGGGAAACTGAGGCCCTGGGAGCAGAGCCATTGTTCTGGCGTCTTCACAGCCAAACACCTCTTGCACCAGGGAAGACTGAATAAGCAGTCCCTTGGGCTACCTTTTTTGACTCTAAGGAAGAGACCCTGCAAGGCTGCATCTGGCTGAAAATCACAAGGGGCTGGGAAGTGATACCTGGAAAGTCAGTGAAAAGGGCCACAGTGCCTAGGCCCCAGCACACCCAGGTAGGGCTTCCCCAAGGCAGGGGAGCCTCAAGGAACCCTCCTCAGAGCTATTTCCCCATGTCTGCTCTGTAGCAGAGAGCTCTGGAGACTAGGTCTGTTCTGACTGGGAAACTGAGGCCCTGGGAGCAGAGCCATTGTTCTGGCGTCTTCACAGCCAAACACCTCTTGCACCAGGGAAGACTGAATAAGCAGTCCCTTGGGCTACCTTTTTTGACTCTAAGGAAGAGACCCTGCAAGGCTGCATCTGGCTGAAAATCACAAGGGGCTGGGAAGTGATACCTGGAAAGTCAGTGAAAGAGGCCACAGTGCCTAGGCTCCAAAGCCCAGGTAAGGCTTCAACAGTGCCCTGGAACGTGAAGGCACCCTCCACAGCGCTTTTTCCACATGTCTGCTCTGTAGCAGAGAGCTCTGGAGACTAGGTCTGTTCTGACTGGGAAACTGAGGCCCTGGGAGCAGAGCCATTGTTCTGGCGTCTTCACAGCCAAACACCTCTTGCACCAGGGAAGACTGAATAAGCAGTCCCTTGGGCTACCTTTTTTGACTCTAAGGAAGAGACCGTGCAAGGCTGCATCTGGCTGAAAATCACAAGGGGCTGGGAAGTGATACCTGAAAAGTCAGTGAAAGAGGCCACAGTGCCTAGGCCCCGGCACCCGGGTAGGGCTTCCCCAAGGCAGGGAGCCTCAAGGAATCCTCCTCAGAGCTATTTCCCCATGTCTGCTCTCTAGCAGAGAGCTCTGGAGACTAGGTCTGTTCTGACTGGGAAACTGAGGCCCTGGGAGCAGAGCCATTGTTCTGGCGTCTTCACAGCCAAACACCTCTTGCACCAGGGAAGACTGAATAAGCAGTCCCTTGGGCTACCTTTTTTGACTCTAAGGAAGAGACCCTGCAAGGGTGCATCTGGCTGAAAATCACAAGGGGCTGGGAAGTGATACCTGGAAAGTCAGTGAAAGAGGCCACAGTGCCTAGGCTCCAAAGCCCATGTAAGGCTTCGACAGTGCCCTGGAACGTGAAGGAACCCACCACAGCGCTTTTTCCCCATGTCTGCTCTGTAGCAGAGAGCTCTGGAGACTAGGTCTGTTCTGACTGGGAAACTGAGGCCCTGGGAGCAGAGCCATTGTTCTGGCGTCTTCACAGCCAAACACCTCTTGCATCAGGGAAGACTGAATAAGCAGTCCCTTCGGCTACCTTTTTTGACTCTAAGGAAGAGACTCTGCAAGGCTGCATCTGTCTGAAAATCACAAGGGGCTGGGAAGCGATACCTGGAAAGTCAGTGAAAGAGGCCACAGTGCCTAGGCCCCAGCACCCGGGTAGGGCTTCCCCAAGGCAGGAAGCCTCAAGGAACTCTCCTCAGAGCTATTTCCCCATGTCTGCTCTGTAGCAGAGAGCTCTGGAGACTAGGTCTGTTCTGACTGGGAAACTGAGGCCCTGGGAGCAGAGCCATTGTTCTGGCGTCTTCACAGCCAAACACCTCTTGCACCAGGGAAGACTGAATAAGCAGTCCCTTGGGCTACCTTTTTTGACTCTAAGGAAGAGACCCTGCAAGGCTGCATCTGGCTGAAAATCACAAGGGGCTGGGAAGTGATACCTGGAAAGTCAGTGAAAGAGGCCACAGTGCCTAGTCCCCAGCACCCGAGTAGGGCTTCCCCAAGGCAGGGATCCTCAAGGAACCCTCCTCAGAGCTATTTCCCCATGTCTGCTCTGTAGTAGAGAACTCTGGAGACTAGGTCCGTTCTGACTGGGAAACTCAGGCCCTGGGAACAGAGCCATTGTTCTAGCATTTCACAGCCAAACACCTCTTGCACCAGGGAAGACTGAATAAGCAGTCCTTTGGGCTACCTTTTTTGACACTAAGGAAGAGACCCTGCAAGGCTGCATCTCGCTGAAAATCACA